>JAVSCE010022037.1:0-77204 GCA_032199065.1 Smutsia gigantea | reverse complement strand
CTCCTATTACATCCTCTTTGTCCCATGGCTTTGTAACTTTCTTATTCTTTGCCTTTCATTTGAATGGGGGTTTGAGAGGAAGGAGAATCATGTTTTCAAATAGTGTTAAATAAAGATCTGAATGTATTTAGTGATACTTAGTTTTCCATTTTAATTGTTCTACCAATATACTAAAGATATGCTCAAGAGTGGCATAGTAATCGTTTTTCTAGTGTCTGGATTATGAACACTGTTACTACCTTTCAGGACCCAGGAGGACACCAGGCGGGAAGCCACTGGTATGCATCATTGTCATGAAATGTTAACCTGTGGCCTTCCCAGTACTGACTCCAGTCTGTTGGGTTTTGGCATCAGTGTTTAGAAGAGAGAATGGGAGTTCAAACTGAGTCAGAAAACCATGACCCTGTTTGGCTAGTGGAAGGAATGGGCTTTCCTTGCCCCTTGGAGCCTAGCTCCCCTTCCTGAAGAATTGCTGCATCTCTGGGTAGTTGACTTCTAGTTTCAGTCAGGTGTATAACAGCCACAGTCCTCCCTGAAGGCGGCTGTTCTTTTCCCTGCATCAGCATTTCCACCTTGTAGCTTTCACTATGCTGAGTGTTCTATGAGATGTTTATCATAACTTTGCCTTCCCTGTCTGAAATGGTGCCATAGACTAGTAATTAGGTTGTAGCTAAGGCTTCTTAATTTCATTTGGGTGCACAGCTGGGAAAATGGAGACCTTATATAACAAGTAGATGAGAACTGACAGGCAGTTGTCAGGAAGTGCTCATACTCGTATTGCCAAGCAGATGCAAATGGCACTTCTGGCCAGTCGATCTTTACGTTTATCTGCTAGGTTGCTTTTCTCCTGTTTGCTTCCAGAAAGAGGCTACTGAAAGTCACTTATTTACAGTGGGCCTGGAAAGTGACCCTACCCCAACTACACCTCCATACCCAGAGGGAAACAACAAAAGCAGGCCAGGAATGTTTTCTGGACATCCTCATTATCCAGAAGATTTCTGCCCCAAGGCCCTGTTCTTGTTGGAGGATGGGTCACCACCATTTAGGGCACTATAGTAGTTTATCCTTCAGATGAGGGGTTGAGGATTACATTCCCTGAACTGTTTGGTTTTTCACGGAAGACAACAAATTACAAAACTGGGAATTCGAAGACTAGGTCCGTGTTCTTGCTGTGTGTCCGGGAGCTACTCAGTTACCCTCTCTGAACCACTATTTCCCCATTTCTACAATGGGAACAGTAATACTAGCCTACCCATCACATGGGAGAAGTATGATAACACAATGCAATAATTCAAGGCAACGTACTTTGCAGACATTCAGAAATCTCTCCTAAGCAGTTTCTTCTCAGAGTGTGGGGCCCAGGGCAGAGCACTCTTCATGTTCCTGATTTTAACAGTTTTGTATGGGTGAAGCAGTCAGACTCAAATTCACATAAGTTCTTCTAAGCATGTATTAAGCACCTTCTTTATTCGGGGAGCTAACATTTACTGAGCACCTGCTCTGTGCCGGGCATGCTAAGTAGTTTGTGTACATCATCTCACTTAAAGGGGTGGGTTCAGAGAGGTGATACAAGCTGTTCAAGATGACAAGCTCTTAAGTGGCAGAGCTGGATCAGTCAAGGTCTGCGGTGACTCCAGAACCCGCCCCCTTAGCCCACAGGCTGCCCAGCTCACCTCCGAGGAGATGCTCTCACATTAGGTCAGATTTCCTCGGACTCCTTTTTATGTAGTGGTCTTACTGATGTGACTGTGAAGGTAAGTGATACTTAAAAGCTCAGAAGTTAGTTTATCATCATTTAGTAGATATTTTTTCATTTCCTTATAAAAGAACTCACTTGACCTTTTTAGACAGATCAAAACACCAAGGCTTAATGATTTCAAGGATCAGTGCTGTCATTTATTGGAGAAACATCAACAAAGTCTGTTCTCCCAACTTTCCTGCTTGACCTTCTGCTGGTTAAGGAAAAATCCTTCTTGGTCTTTCCATGTATCACCAGACCAAATAGGGTGCGTTTCAATCTAACTGGACACAAAACATTGAGTTTAGAGGAAATGCAGCCACAAGTGCACCTTTTAAGAAATAAAAATTGAGAAATCATCCTTGTAACATTTCCTCCTTCCCTCTCCGTTTTACAGTTCATAGAAACAATGCTTCTTTTTTCCATGGAGCACTTCAACCCTAAGCACAAAATTAATACAGTGGTAAAACTGGAACTGTTATCACATCCGCCTTCGCCCCACCCATAGCCCCACCCGCTGCCCCCTAGGAGGATAAACCCTTTAAGTACAGGCTGACAAGTACAAGCTGAAGATTGAGCTAATGAGGATCCTTTACACAAAATAAACATAAGGATCATTTTAGTCTCTATTTCTTATTCCTGAATTAACTCTGTTCCACCCGAACTAGCATGCTTCTTTTAAAATTCTTGAAGTTGAAGGAACTTTTATCTGCTTTCTCTTAGGAAGTTATGTATAAAAATAGACCAAACTGAGAGGACAAGTAGTGACTCTATGGCATCTCACTACGCTGATGGACAGTGACTGTAATGGGGTTGGGGGAAGGGGAACCTGATGAAGGGGGTAGTGTAATCACCATAATATTACTCATTTAATTGTAGATTAATGATATCAAAATAAACTTATTAAAAAAATAGACCAAACTGAGTTTTTGAGGTATATTTTTAGCAAAGTTTATAAATTAGCGATTTAGAAGATCAATTCCCCTGAGCTCTTCATGTAATTGAGTCACATGTAAAAACTTGAAAATAGGAAAGGACCTAGATAAAGATATAATAATTATATTTGTAATGTGACAATAGATTTCTAGAAAGGGGTTGTAGTGAGCAGGGACCTTTTACTAATGTTTTAATTGGAGCATGAGAAATTTTAATCTCCCAAAATAATTGTTATTGTGGCCACAATTCAAGCTAATTTTTATTATTGAAAAATAATTTTTTCTCAACTACAAGAAGTAAAAGAAAGGAACCATTTTATGTAAGGTGTAAAATAATCACAAAACTGAAATAAGGTTATCTGACTGCATTGACAGATGTCGTGATTCAAGAGTAACTGGCTTCATCCTCTCCAGTGCACAGACCAAAAGTAAATATGTTTAGCCTTGTGTTTTGATGCTGGTTATCACCATAACCCTAGGGTAGTTAATGTTCTCATTTTCCAGATGTGGTGAAAACACAACAATTTACCCGGAGTGATGTAGAACTGCTTACTCTCAGGGCTTCCTTTGAATTGCTCTGTGGTCACCGAAAGACTTCTCTGTTCTGGAATCTCTCAACAGACAACATGTTACTTGTTGCTACAATCCAAAAGTCACATCCTTTCAGCATCTTACTCATCATTACTATATGCTTTAAATTCCTAAAGGTCAGTTAATTCATTATCTCATTTGATCCTCATGTGTTTATATATGCACATAGTAGCCATAGAAACAGGATAATGCTATAGTGAAAAGGACAAGCTTCTAGAGACACCTGGGTTCAAATTCCAGCTTTAGATCTTAATTTCACTGAGCCTCCATTTCTTTGTAAAATGGGGATAATAATAGTTATGACATATAGATGAGATTGTTGTTGGCCTAGGAGCTTGGAATCAAATCGGTGCATGCATGTGAAGATATTTTGTATGTTAACTTGTATGACTTATGTAATCAGAAACCAATGTTGAGAAACATGTTAAAAATAATCAAGTATGCCACTTCATGGTAGCCATCCACGAGAATGGCTGTAATCAAAAAGGTTGGCGATCACAAGTGTTGACAGAGATGTAGAAAAATTGCAACTCATACACTGCTGGTGGGAATGTGAAGTGGTAAAATGGGGCATCCACACTGGAAAACAGTCTGACAGTTCCTCAAATGGTTAAATATAGGATTATTGGTTTAGCCCGCTGTTCTGCTCCTAGGTATATCCCCAAGAAAAGTGAAAACGTGTCTACATAAAAACTTGTACGTGAGTGTTTATAGCAGCATTATTCATAATAGTCAAAAAGTAGGAACAGCCCAAATGTCCATTGACTGATGAATGGACAAATAAAAATGTGATACATGCATACAGTAGACTGTATTACATGGCCATAGAAAGGAAAGAAGTACTGATATATGCTCCAAATTGGATGACCCTTGAAAATACTACACTAAGTGAAAAAAGCCAGGCAGAAAAGGCCATCCATTGTATGTTTCCATTTCTAAGAAAAGTCCAGAATAGACAAATATAAGAGACAGAAAGTAGATTGGTGGGCTACTACCACCAGTTGGTGAGCTGAGGAGGATTGGGATTTGGAGGCTCATGGGTAAAGCATATAGGATTTCTTCTGGGGCTGATGAAAATGTTCTGAAATTGATTATGTTGATGGACAACAACTCTGTGAATATACTCAAAACCATTGAATTGTAGACTTTAAGGGGTTAAATGGTAAGGTATGTGAGTTATCTATGAATAAAACTGTTAAAAAGTAATAAAATGACTGACTTCTAAGTAATTTCATGTATCTCAGCAACCTTGAAGCTTAAAAGCTTTCAAACCAAGATATCAGTAGACATCTATTAATTACCATCAGAAATTACCTCCAAATCCATGGGCTTTGACTTGCCAGTAGCTTTTGAGAATCTTTCTTGCCTATAACAGCAGTTTTCCCATGTGTAAAAAGCTTCAACTCTGATCTTTGTTTAACAGCTTTATTATCTTTTTCCCCCCGATTGTAAAGTTGGGAAAAGCTTAGGAAAGTATAAGTTCAAAACCTAAATTAATGAGTACAGGCAATCCTGTTCTCTGAGAGCAATCTCTCTCCCAGACTCCTTTCCAGGTTGGAAATCTTATCTAGAATGTAGATCTTAGATAACTAAATTCTCATGCCATGTACCTGCGTAAACTGCATTTTGACGGAACCTTCTCTAAAATGATCACTTGGACCTAAAGATATCATCTTTCTAAAGGCAAATTTCTAGTCTGGTGTAGGTTAGAAAGTACCCAATCGCAGCCACAGTTTGTAGTGACCGTAAAACACACTCCCATTTACTTGGCACAACCATTAGAGATCTCCCACACCCTACCCCACCATTTACATAATATTTTCTCCTTATTAACATTTGTACTGGGTTGTGACCTTAGTCAGTTTTGACTTGGTCCTGATTTCTCAGAGCCTAGATGCAGACCCCTGGAAATAATGTCTTAAGAGGGACATGCCTAGCTCGCCAGGCCTGGGAGCCAGTTCACGGGGAATCACACCCTCCCCAGAGCAGGTTCTTAGCGTGGGGCTGACTTAACATGTCAAGTGAATATAGTAGCCTATTCTTTGTTAGGGAAAAAAATGGAGCAATTATTTGGCTTAAGGCCACCAAACTAAGGTTAGTCCTTAAAGGAACAAATACTTCTAGCTTTGGATTGTCCCAGTAAAGAACTAAAATAATTATAAATATTGTTTAGATAAGGAATCAGACCTCTTACCTTTGTTTGGTCACAGTAGAAATACTTATTTATAATTTGCCTTATAAAATTATTTTCCTGAGTTGTTATTTTAGTACAAGGTAATTAATTGATAACAAGATGTTCTACTCTCCATAGGGAGTACATTTCTGTGAAGAAACATAACTAGAAACAATGTCCTCCTAACTGAGTCAGCACTTTGTACCCCTCCCCTTTGATTAACATTTACCATATTTACCTGTTGTTCTTATTGCTGGTTATTCTTTCATGTGAAAGTTTTGATTTTCTCAAATGGTTGAATATTTGTTTAAAGACTGTCCCACAAATGTCTTTTTATCTCCCACACTACCTTATTTAAGGTCAAGCCCTAAGTGTTTTTTAATTAATTATTTGCAAGCAGACATGGCTCACCTTTCCGAAATGTGGACATTTGTGATCTCATTACATAGTCTTATATCTTTCTGAAGGCACGATCAGAATTACACCATGCACAGTAATGCAGAAAACAGCAGCTTCTTTTTGGAGCAAAATCAAAACATTAAACAGGGTGCTTCAAGTTATGTGGCGGTTTGTTGTACTAGTATTCCAAGTCTTCTGTATATTTGGAAATTTTCAAAATCAAAAATTTAAAAACAAGAAGTTCAACAACACCCATGTAGGCATCTAGAAACAAACCCAAAATATCAAATATATATCTTTTCCATATTCCATTTTTCAATGAATTGTTTATTTTAAAAGATGCTAAATATTAGCAAGATAACTGCGTATTTCTAAGGACCCAAAACCTTTCTCCTGGAACCCTGATCATTTGCATTCTTCACAAAAATTTTTCACATTGTGTTTCAGATGTATGCTCTTCAAACCTTAATCAATAAATTAACTGGGTATTTCATAAAAGATACTCTCCAAACTGGAGTTTTCAGTCTAGAAAAGGGAGATTCAGGTATTAACCAAATAGTCACATAAATGTAAACTTTTAGGAGTGACAGGGTGCAATGTGAATCATTAGTACAACTCCATAAGGGAAGTAAAAGCAGGCTTCTCTGAGGAAGACAGGGGGTTAACTGGGAAGAAGGGACAGTGTGAACAAAGGCCCTTTGGAAAACAGGAGCAAAATGAAGTGGGGCTAAGAGCCCTCAAAAGATGGAACCCGAGAGAGGGAGGAAGATGGTCCAAGGTAAGGCTGAAGATGTGGGTAGGCATTTGGTCCTCTCATCTTAGGAGCAAAGGGAAGCTACTAAAATACCTTTAACATCAGGGAGCTGGCGTGATGCAGTCAGTCCTTGGAAGAGTACTCAGGCTGTGCTGTGGAGAGCTGGCCAGAGCCCCTGTGGCTCTGTGGCTGTGGCAGACCCATCCGAAAGATTTGGCAATAGACCGAGCAAGAGACGCAGGAAATTTGGTCCAGGCTTCGATGACAATTCCGTAGAGAGAAGTGAGGAAATATGTAAAAAATAAAATGGTCAGGCAATGCTGGTATAGTTCAGCTTTCAGTAAGGGTTCAGCTAGAAGTGAACTCATTTAAGAAGTATTTCAAAGATAAAGTCACCAGGAACCATCAATGGATTGGAAATGAAAAGCGAGGGAAAAACGAGGTGTCAAGGATGACACAATCGATACGAATCATACTAATAATATGTACCTCAGCACATTAAAGACTCTGAGAAGTTCCATAGCAAAGAAACCTGGCTAACTATCTGATCCAGCACTTCCCAAATTCATCTGAGCCAAAAGCCTACCCCAATCCCTGCCTTTTTTTTTTTTCTGGTAACAATTACCAGCCTCCTGAAAATTTAGTTCAGACAACTTTCAGTTAGCCTAAGTGGTCTTTTACTTTGAACAATTCCAAATATTCTTCACTTTTTTTTTTGAAACCCCTATATTAGACTGCTAGGGCTGCCATAACAAAATGCCACAGGCATGGGGGCTTAAGCAACAGAAACTTATTTTCTCACAGTCTTAGAGGCTGAGAGGCTGAGGTCAAAGTGTCAGCAGGGTTTGTTTCTCCTGAGGCCTCTCTCCTTGGCCTGCAGCTGGACGCTCTCTTGCTGCCTCTCTACATGGTCTTCCCTGGGTCTCTGTGTCCTAATCTCCTCTTCTAACAGACTGGAGTAGAGCCCACCCTGTGGGCCTCATTTTACCTTAGTACCTCCTTTAAGGTCCTCTCTCCAAATACAGTCAAATTCTGAGGTACTGAGGGTTATAGCTTCAACATACAAGTTTTGGAGGGACACAGTTTGGCCCATAATCCTGGAAGCATAAATTTGCTTTCTAGAGCTGGTGCTGTCATTGAGCATCTGTACCCTGCACCACATCCAGGCTCTGGTGGACCTTTACCATGATGAGTCATCCAAAACGTCTCCATTGTCAGCACGCTCCACGGTTAAGTTCCTACACTTTGTGGCAAGATTTTTGTTATGTACTGCTATTAGTCACGCTATAAAATACCAACAAAGGAAGAGAAAAATGTAACAAAGTGTTCCTCTGATCAACCCCATACCTAGATATTAAAGATGGAAATGTTAGTAAAGAGAGAATGTTGCTGGATTTTCCTTCTTACCAGGTGAGACCAGCATTTTCCCTCAAAGCAGCATAGTACCTAAGTCCAGGTGGACACAGGTCTGCCCCACTCCACGGTGCCAGCAGCCCATGATCTGGCATCTGTGTAGTCAGGTCTCTTATACGTGGCGTGGGGAGCAAGCAATTTGTGTGATGCATGGGAACAAAAGTTCAAATTCGTACTTTACTCTCTGCTCAGAAAACAAGAAATTGAACTTTTCTGTTTCTTATCCTGGGAGAATGGCTGAGAAGATTATGTTGATAGATCATTCTGTCTTCAAAAAACAGAAACAAAAACTTCTGTGAATGTAAATGTAAGACTGTCACCTACCCTATACCCCCAGACTGGTAAAGTAGTCAGATGGTCAAAACAGTATGGATGTATCAAATCAACAACTTGTAAAACCCACCCAAGAAGTGAATTTTATTATTTTGCATGCTATTTGATATTCTATGTTCTCCACCAAATCACTTTCAGTTTTCCTATGTATCTAGTTTCAACCAACTTCTAAATGTCATCATATCATCTTTATTGGAATTAAGTCCCAAATGAATCACAAATCAATAAAACTGCCTTCTTATTTGCTGATTATATACAATTTATGCTGAGGAAGGAGCTAGGATTTCTTTTCCTCCTCAATCCCATTAAGTCTCAAAGTCTGATGCTTTTTTGGAACCTGGTACCACTAACTGAGTCATTGTTTGAAATGCCTCCACTGTATTGTTCCAATGTGACAGGCAAATGCTCAGTGAGCATGTCCATCAGTTCCTTCCAAAAAAAAGATGGTTTGACCTGGCTTTACAAAAAAAAAACCCACTGTTCCCTCTCTAATGACAGCATGGGAGGATCCATGAAAATAAAATGAACTGAACACATCTCCCTGAACTTGTTCAGTGTGGGGTTACTAAAGCTGGCCCACTTCTGATACCAGGCTCTGCTCCCCCTCTCCACAGCCCCTACTATTAGGCACTGTTTCTTGAGTTGGGTTTAATTATGGCCTTTCTCCACACCTCAGAGACTGATATGACTGCATTCAAGGCTTGCTTATTGTCATTTCTTTCATAGATATTTACGTAATTCCTGTGTTCTTTCTAGTGCTGTCACAGCTGTGCCAATTCTCCTGAAGTCTCTTGAGTTCAAATCCATCTTCTGCTACCTTAGTGCTTTGGCATTTTGTGAGTCTAATTTGAAGTGCAAAACCTCTGACTCCTGGTGTTAGGTGAAGATACTTTATTCCTGCTTTCTTCTCACGTGTATGGCCCTGCAGGTATTGGGAGCCCGGGGACAAGGCAGCCTAGTAATTACATTGTTTATTTACTAGTTTCACACAAAACTAAACCAATCCCAGGCACACCACCAGGAAGTCTTTAGGGAAATTTATTCCAAAAAGCTTCACTGAAACCACTTATTTACTGACACTCAGAGACATTTAATCCTTCTGCAGAGCGAGAAACAATTAGACCAAACAAGGAAAAACCCAACCTTTCAAACACCGGACCTCTATCATTGAGGAAGGAAAGCCACAAAAGTGCTGGAGGTGCCAAATCCGAGCAGCCTTCGTCACACCCCTTTGCCAGGTGACAGTGTCCTATGGCATCGGATATGAGCTTAAAAAAAAGAAAAAGAAGCAAGGCCTCTCTCTATATAGAAATTGTATTACAGTTACTGTTCTTTTCTCTCACTTACAGTGTATATCTTCTTTCTAAAAAATGTTTTCTTTCCCTACCCCCGAACATACATACACACTCTGTCCCATACCTTCATGACATATTTGAATAGTACATTCTGCTGAAAATACCATCACAAACATTATCTTCCTCTTGGACATCTGTTCTGGTTCGTGGTCATTTGGAAGTTCTGAAGATGGGACTGAGCCAGAGCTTTTAGTTAAACAATAACAAAAGCCGTTCATTTCTCTTTTGTTAAAATGCCCATACTACCCAAAGTTATTTACAGATTCGACATAGTCCCTGTTGAAATCCCCCTGACATTTTTTACAGAAAAAGGAAAAAACAATCCTGAAATGTATATGGAACCACAAAAGACCCAGCATAGTCGAAGCAGTCTTGAAAAAGAAAAACAAAGCTGGAGGCATCCCACTTTCTGATTTCAAAATACATTACGAAGCCATAGTAATTAAATTAGTATGGTATCAAAACATAAATAAACCAATGTAGAACAGAATAGAAAGACCAGAAATAAACTTGTGCATCTATGGTGTCTTGGTCCATTAAGGTTGCTATAACAGAATACCATAGGCTGGGTGGCTTATAAACATGGAAATGTATTTCTCACAGCTCTGGAGGCTGGGAAGATCAAGGCACCAGCAGATTCAGTGTCTGGTGAGGACCTGGTTCCTGGTTCATAGACAGCTCTTTTTTGACTATAACCTCACACAGTATAAGGGAAAATGGAGCTTTCTGTGGCCTCTTTTATAAGGGAACTAATCCCATTCATTTGGGCTCTGCATTCATGACATGATCACCTCCCAAAAGCTCCAACTCCTAACACCATCACATTGGGGATTACGTTTCAAGATATAAATTTTGGAGGGACACAAACATTCAGTATATAGCATACAGCACCTTATCTTTGATAAAGGTACCAAGAATACACAATGGGGAAATGATAGATTCTTCAACAAATAGTCTTGGGAAAACTGGATATCCACATGCAAAAGAATGGAATTGGACCCTCATCTTACATCATACACAAAAAATCAACTCAGGTTTTAAAGATACAAATGTAAGTCCTAAAACTGTAAAACTCTAAGAAGAAATCATGGCAGAAAAACTTCATAACACTGATCTTGGCAATGATTTCTTGGAGGTGACAACAAAAGCAAAAATAGACAAGTAGGATTACCTCAAACAGAAGGTCTGCAATTCAAAGAAAACAACAGAACAAAAGGGCAGCCCACACAATCGTAAAACAGTTTTTACAAACCATATATCTGATCGGGGGTAATGTCCAAAATACATAAGCAATTCCTACACTCAATAGCAAAAAGATGGATAATTTAAAAATGGGCGAAAGGCTTGAATAGACATTTCTCAAAAGAAAAAGACATACCAATGGCCAACAGGTATATGGAAAGATGCTCAGCATCACTAATCACCATGGAAATGCAAATCAAACCACATTGTGCTGTCACTTCATACCTGTTAGAATGGCTGTTTTCAAAGGGCAAACTATAACAAGTGTTGGTGAGGAGGTGGAGCAGTTGGAACCCTTGTGCACTGTTGGTGGCAACAGAAAAGGCTTCAGCCACTATGGAAAACAGTATGGTGGTTCCTCAAAAAATTAAAAATAGAACTACCATATGATCCAGCAATCCAGCTTCTGGGTATACATACAAAAGAACTGAAATCAGGATCCCAAAGAGATATCTGCACTCCCATGTTCCTTGCAGGATTATTCACACTAGCCCAAATATGGAAATAACCTAAATGTTCATTGATGAATGAATGGATAAACAACACATGGCATATGCATATAATCAAATCCTCTTTAGCCTTAAAGAAGAAGGAGATCCTGCCATATTTGACTATATGAATGAACCTGAAGGACATTAAGCTAAGTAAAATGAGCCAGTCACTGAAGGACAAAAATGGCATGATTGCCCTTACATGAGCTACTAAAACAGCCCAATTCATGGTCATATAAAGTAGAATTGTGGTTGTCAAGGGCTGGGAGAAGGGGAAATGAGAGTTGTTCAATTGGTATAAAGTTTCAGTTTTGCAAGATGAATAAGCTTTAGAGATCTGCTGTACAACATTGTACCTGTAGTGAGCAGTACTGTCCTGGTCACTTAAAATTTTGTTAAGAGTGTAGATATCATATTAAGTGAGTAATATACCACAACAAATGAATAAAATCCATGGATTTGAAATTCTGTATTTTTCAAACACAAAAAAATTTTGTGTATACTATGAACTCATTTTGGGGGAGAGAGGAGAAATGTTTGTTTCAAATTATTGCTGTCTTTGACTTTTGCCTTAACTCTTTGGGAGTTTTTAGGCAAAAAACTCACCACCTAATAGTACCACTTCCATAGGATGGCAGTCTTCTTCATTAATTTTTTAAAATATAAATTATACATACCATGGTATGATATGATAATGTTTCATTTAATACAGGTTTATCCTATAAAAGCTGTAATACAAACAGATAAATGGATAAGAAAAGTAAGGCCACACTCTTAGATGAGAGAATTGTGGGTGACTACAAGGTATGGTTATGTAATTTTTGGCTATAAGAGGCACACCAATGTGTTTTTCCATTTTTAATTCAATAAACATTTATTGAGCACCTTCTCTGTGTGCCAGATATTGTTGAGGACTGGGATAACAAAAAAGAATGAAAGAGTGCCCCTAAGCCAATCACTGGACCTCTCGACTTGGCACTAGCCCAGAATATGTCCAGCACGTCTAGAGTGCCAGATATAACTGGCACCCAAATGAAGGCTTTAGGATCAGATCCAAAATGTTAATGCAAATAATTGTAACCTGAGATTTTACCAAACAGGACTGCAGTAGTCAATGAACAATATGTTCCTTAACTTTTTGAGATTGACTTGATCAAATTGGTCATGGGAAATTCTCTCCTGTTAGATTTTCTCCTATTCTGAAGACCAGGTTGCATACCTTTAAAAAAAGTGTGAGAGGACACCATAAACCCAAGATCCCTGTGGATATATTATGTTCTTTCCATCTATTTTTAGAGAAGGTATATCAAGGCATCATTTTCAGGGCTCTGCAGGTGTTAACACATATAATTCTCTTAACCATATGGAATAGGCATTATTATCTTCAATTTATGGATGAAGAACCCAAGGCATAGAGAGATTAAGTGAGTTACCTACAGTCACAAAACTAAAAAGTAGTGAAAGGTGTGAATAGGGCAATCTTCATTTTTCTCTTTAATTCATAGTTTCATACCTGCACTCCCCAGTTTAGCATTGGTATTGTTAAAGGGCTAGCCTTTTTCTTCCTTGGCATGTACTAGAGAATGAGTGACATGGTCTGTGCTGCCAAGATTAATGCTGACGTTAGCACAAATCTCTATCCAAGTTCGTAGTGCTTTCCTTTCATTTGCCCCACCAAGTTCTCAACCTAGCTGAAATCCCTGAGATAGATAAATATTAACTCTTAGGTCAGCACTACAGTGCGTCACAGGCCATAGTCTAAACCGCAGGGGACTTTAGACTCTCCGTGTGTCTCTTCACATGGACGAGGAAGACAGAAATGCAGCCTCAGGTGTTTCTCTACAAACAGGTAGATGGTTGTGCCACCTTATTCTCCTTCATCCGATAGAATCAGACTATGTCTTTGTAGAAATGTGGATATTGACTTTTAATCAGCAAAATAACCAAAGGAATTCCACTGGTGATTATCAGATCTCTTTGTGTTTGTGTTTGCAAGTATAGACACGTGTACAAAGAAATACCAAAAAATATACACATATATAGGCCAAGAGACCTTAGAAATTACTTATTCAAAGCCTCTCAACTGATAAAAAAGGAAAGTGAACACCAAAAATATTTTACTAAAATCATGTATGTGTTGTTTTGAAAAGCAGTCATATGTTAGCTCTCCATATACTATTACACTTCCTTATTTTTCATTGATGTTATGTAATTGGGTACAGTTGTAAGGACCTCCTAGTTTTACAAGGTTTCTTAAAGAAAAGAACAGGTCCCAGCTTCCCTGCTCCTCAGTTCCTCTTCAGCAAAGAAACCACTTTGAACCCTTTGCCGGGTATTTACCTCTGTATACTTTAATGGCAAATAAGTATTGCCACTTCCTGATTTATTTAGTTTGTACATTGAGTTTCCCTATAGAAGATGAGTGCCTAGCTCTTTATTCTCCTCATCCATACCACATACAATAGTTCCCATCCTCACAATATACTTAAATCTCAGTTTTGAATAGAAAAAATATTCAAGGTTTATGTTATTTTTACTACAAGTGCTATTCAGAAATGGGGCATATACTGTTTTTTTCTAACCAACAAAACTTATCCTGCAGTTAATAATTTTCTTTTTACCTATTTGTTTTTGTCTATTGATTTTTCTTGATTGTGAATGTATGTGTTTCTATACCTACCATTCATTCAGTACTGAAGTATTTGCCAGTTGTCTAGATAGTCTTTCAAGATGTCGCATGATTCTGTTAGTTTCACATCAGATGTTATTTTAATCATGAATTTCATGCTTCTACAGAAGTCTCTCTTGGAGACTTCTGTCCTTCTCTGGACTGGTTGCCCTCTCTCTGATTACACTACGATCTCCTCTCATCACTGTCTGGAAGAGTCCCTTCACCTCTCCATTTGCTAGGTCACATGTCTTCCTTTTTCTTCTTTATTCTGTCAACATGAATGGACCACATCCTACAGTGGCTTTCTAAGAAAGAGTATATGCAGGTAAAAATTATTTAAGAGCTTACCTGCCTGAAACGGTCTGTATTCCACCTCCCCACTCCATTGATAGTGATTTCATGGAGAGTTCTATGGTGGAAATCACGTTCACTCAAAACGTTTTTCTTTCTTCTTCAAAATTCTGAAGATATTGCTCCACTGTCTCCTTGTTCACAGTATGGCTATGGAAAAGTATACCACCATACTGTATTTTCTTCTCTGGAACTTGGCAGAATATTCTTTATCCTAGTGTTGTGAAATTTCCCCTCAGTGTGGATTTATTTTCATCTGTTGTGCGGGGCACTAAATCTAGAAAATCTACCCTTCAGTATAAGGATATTTTCTGGAATTACTTTGTTGATGTTTTCTTCTCCTGTGGGTATTTTTTTTTTACTTCCTAGATCTCCTGGAATTCCTGGATTACTTACATGCTTTTCTTATCCCACCTCTCCTGTTATCAATTTCTTTGTCTTTTTGCTCTAATTTCTTCAACTTTAGCTTAGATCCCTTCAAGTGAAGTTTATATATATGCTGCGGTGTTTTTAATTTCTAAGAGGTCTTTTTTGTTTTCTGAATGTCTTTCTTTTTAACAGCATCATTCTCTTACTTCATGATACAATGTATTTCTCTTATCTCAGTGAGTTTTTTAATAACAATTTTTCAGATTTTCATTTTCTCCCATAGTTCCTGATCCCTCTAGATTGTTTTTGGGTTTTCCTTGGCTATTTGATAATCACGGGTGTTCTGTTCCTATGTAAGAACAGGGGACTAAAATACTGAAGCTCTGGTCACAAGGCGGGGCGCTCACTGAGGCTGACTTTTGCCGTGAATGTCTGGTTGAACTGGTTGTCAGGGAGCCGCCAGTGTTAGGGGACTCCAGGGCTTTCCTCTCGGGTTCAGCAGATCCCCTAAGAAAATACCTCGGAAATCTTGCCTGGAAGGTAAGGGCCTGGCTGCCCATGTGTGCCTGGGAGAAGATGAGGCTGGGAAGTAGGCTACAGGAAATCGGAAATTGCATTATGCTGCCTGCATATTTACCTACTCCTCCTATCTTGGTATAGTATCCCACCTGAATATCGCCTGGTACACCTCCATTTCAGAGACCCTCAGGTTTTGCCCCCACCGCTGGATCAACTTCTAGCACTCCTGAGGTGGGGCAGGTGCTGTCACCCAGGGGCTTTCCCTGGGGCAGGGGCGAGGCAGAGTGTCAGCCGCCTCTACCATTTTGGCCTCAGCTTCCCCCTCCACCTGACGCCCCTGCCCGCCAGTCCTGGGGCCTTTCAGGGGCCCTGCGGAGTAAACTGGGGTTGCTGCTCCTCTGTCCGCTTCAGCTTCTGGTGAGCTTTGTCAGGTCCACGGAGTGAGGGGCTTCCGAAATGCCCTTACTGTCACCCTCCTAATTCTGTTATTAAAAAGATATATAAGTATGTATACCTGTGTGTGTATGCATACATATATAATTATTTTAGTTTTAGTAAGATTCAGGAGAAAGCCAAAACTGATGGGTGTGTTTAATGTCTTTACCTGATGTTCTACCATTACATGTTTAAAAAAAGATTTACCAACATAATACCAATCTATTACCACATATTACCTTGGTATTTTTTTGGTATTTATGTTGGTATTTACCAACACACTACCACAAAGAGATCCAAGAAGATGTAAGTGTTCATTCTAATTAGTGATGAATGATAGGATTCCAATACACAATTTTAAAAATCATTTATTAAAAAAAATCCATCAGTGAACATAAATTCTTCTTACCTCTCACTTAGCATATTAGTTTAAGACTCATTCTAGGCGTAGTCAGCCAACATTTATTGTGTATCTGTTTTGTCCATGGCACTGTAGCAGGTTCTATAGAGCCTATAATCCTCTTTACCCTGCCACTCTACTGAGAGGGAGAGAGCATGACATAAAAGATTAAAATATAAGACTATTTCATTTACAAAATGCCTTAGGAATTTGCACAGGTGAAAGAAACTATTCCTTATAACTTGATACATCAAGAAAGAGAATACTGGCATGTATTATCTGCCAGTCACTTTATAATTTTTCCTGTTTGCTCAGTGAGATGCAACTGGCATTTTGAGCAAGGGAATTCTCTGTTATGCTAGACAAGCTCACGCATTACAGCTTCGTTAACATGTAAGTATTAAATGCCGTTAGTATCCTCTTGTCATTGAGATACTAAGAAACGAATTTCCTCACACATTTCCAGATATCCTTCCCACATTGTTAAGTGGTACTGTCCCCTATGGGGCAGTAGCCTCCCTCCTAAGAAAACCACTGATTTCTCATACAATAGTTTGAAATGGATCTCATTTTCTTCTACAACAAAGATCACAGAGACTCTCAGAGGTTCATAAGCTCTTTATGCTCCCTGTAACTCTATGGGTCTAACTCCAAAGCTTGTTCTGCCTATCTGCTCCTCAGCTGGTGAAAGAGTTCAAGAAGGTTGCATTAGTCTGCTCAGGCTGACATAACAAAATATCAGAGGCTAGGTGGCTTAAAATCAGAAATTTGTTTTCTCACAGTTCTGAAGGTTGGAAGGTCCAAGATCAAGGTCCCAGAAGGGTTCAGGTTCTGAAAATGAGAGCCCTCTTCCTGGTTTACAGATGGCCATCCGTTTGCTGTGTCCTAACGCAGCCTTTCCTCTGCGCATGCGCCTGGGGAGACAGAGCGAGAGCAAGCACCAAGCAGAGAGCTCCTACCATCTCTTCTTATGAGGACACTAAACCTGTCCGCTGAGGGCCCCACCATTATGACTTCATTTAACCTTAAGTAGGTCCTTGGAAGCTCTATCTCCACATACGGCCAAACTGGGAGCTAGAGCTTCAGTGTGTGAATTTTGAGGGGACACGAGCATTCAGTCTTTAACAGAAGTTGATGACTGAGAACAATTTTTAGATTTGGTGATTGAGATCACAGATCACCTTTGTACAGTTTTGGTACAGTGGTAGGGGCCAGAAGCCATATGGCAACTAATTGAGGAATAGATGCCTGAGGAAAAGATGGTGACGATCTGCATGTCAGGACAGAGAGATGGGAGAGTCCATTGAGCGACATTGAGAGTTGAAAGCTTGATAATCAAAAAGTGAATATTTAACACCTAATGGTCATCATATTCTATTAAGTGGAATATTTCTAACTTGAGAGATCTGAATTTATTTTAAGATTATGTCTAGTGGTAAAGTAACATTCATGGGCTCTAGAGGTAGCGGCTCTTCTAAGATCTCATTCTGTGTTAGGCCCATTACTTTGACTGAGACCCACTATTAAAAATGTATATATTTTATGTTAACATTGTAAGTAGACAGACACATGCACACATGAAACAAAAAGTTGTATGTTCTGATTTCTATTGGTGCATAACAAACCACTCCAAAACTTGGTTGCTTTAAAATGATAAAAATTGTTCATGACTCTGCAATTCAGTCCGAGGTCAGTGAAACATCTGGTCTCTGATGCAGACAGTGCTGCCGAGGCAGCTCAGTAGGAATGGAGGATTCATTCTCATGACGGCTCACTGAGTTGGAAGCTGAGCAAGGGCTATGGGACTGGGTCCTCTCTAGGGACTACTTGGTTTCAAAAGCAAACATCCTAAGAGGAAAAGTTGAAAGTACATGGCATTTTTATTCTCCAGCCTCAGAAACCACACTGAGTCACTTTTGCCACATTCTGTTAATCAAGGCAGTCACAAAATTCCATTCAGTTTCATGGAGAGGAGACAAACCCCCACAATTCAATGGGCAGAGTGTCAAGGTCACATTGCAAGAATATTTGGAATGGGAGATATTATTTTGACTATCTGAAGAAAATAGTTTGCCCCACTATACTTACCTTGTATACTGTACTACATCACACTTGTACAAATAGTACATTTTGAAATATTCTGTTCTCCTTTTTTTTAACCCTGATGGTTACCCACTAAATTGTATGAAAAGTCCACTAATGGCTCACTATCTTCAATTTGAAAAATATTATCCTGTGCAATTGTAGAATGGAGACAGCAGACAGAAAAATTCTCTTAAACATTATTAAAGCAGTTTAATAACAATCAATATAAGGCTAATTGAAATATGATAAAAGATTAACATAAAAATATTTGAGCAAAATGAAGTCTTCCCTTTTTGCTTTCTAATGACTATTCATCAAAGTAAGACTTGACAGTCAGCTGAGTTCATTTTATAACTGAGTCAAAATCTTACATCAGTAGCTCAGACAAAAATAAAACCTCTAGTTATTATGACAAACCATGTTCCTTCTATAATTGTTTTGAACAAAATGTCTTTTACTGGTGGAAGTGTACATAATCAGGTCATTGAAACCCAGTCCTTTAATTTGTATTCCTTCTTTACTTCTTAATTCAAAGAAAGTCTTTGAATATGAACTCTAAGTCCTTGTGACCTGATTAAGACCCCTGATTAAGTGAGCACATGGTACTGTGGAAGCTAGAGGAACAGTGGTCTAAATCCTTGCTCCTCGGGTCTGTAGACCAGTAGCATTGGTACCACTTGGGATCTTGTTGAAAAGACAGAGTTTGGAGTCATATGTTAACCTCTGTGATCAGAATTTGCATATTAACAAGGTGCCCAAGAGATTCTTGAGCACATTCAGATTTGAGAAGTACTGATCTAAATCAGTTTTCCGAAGTGTTTGGATCATGCAATCTATCATTAAAAAATTTAGAATGAAGTATATATTTGTGTGTATGTTTGTATGACATACAGTATATACTCATGTACTACTATGCTAGTAGTTTATAAACAATATTATATACTAATTAGACATTTTAAAAAGATGAGATAAACAAATATCTGTAGGAGTTGTAATGTTTTTCTTCCAATCCCCATTGTTTCATCTTAGTATCTTCCAGAGATATGAGTATCCCATCTAGAAGCCCACTGGCCTACATCACACCAGGAACTCAAGTGGCTTAGCCCTGAGTAAGTCCCACTGGCCAGACACATATGAATACTCTCACGACACACTGTAGTGGAATGAACAATTTACTAAGTATCATGCTCATAAAATCCTATCCCCACATCAAAAGCAAATATTTGTGGACATATCTAACATCATTAAATTTTGGCTTCTTAGAAATTAATCATAGATTTTAAGGAATTCTGATAGCCAGTGTTGGTTGTAGGAAATAGGGAAATACATATTTTCCCACGAAATGAGAAGTTGGCATAAACTTTTAATAGGATAGTTTAAAAATGATCTGGAGTTTCCAATTCTAGGGATTATGATCTAGCCATTAAATATTATAATGTGTGTGTATATATTTTGATACAGAAAATATTCATAATACTATAGTTTTAAGTAGAAAAGGTTAGAGGTAATCATAAATTAATGATGGCTATCTTGGAAGGATATTCGTTCCATTTTTGTTTCATCTGTATTTTCCAAAGTGGATCAAGTCTGGATAATTGTAGCCACAGGGAAGCTTGAGGTGGGTAAGAATCAGCCACTCTCCACCATGAAAGCAAGTCTCAGATCAAGTCTTCCACACCTGTGTTTTTGAGCCACATTTATTAGCAAGCAGGCACAAATGTCAACTTGAATCACCAATTCTCTTTTTATGTTCTCCTACCACCACCCTGCAGAAAAGATGCTTGAGTCAGACCTAACAACATTCCAGAGATAGGATTCTGTTACTTTATAGTCAGCATCAGGCCCCAGAAATCTTATCATCCAGTGATGGGTCACAGGACCAATAATCCAGGTTCAGTCAACACACCCAAGGGTGTAGACTGCCAGCTTCACTCCATTCATAGACCCTGTTCATACAAGGCCAGGAAAGCCCACCAGCATACTCAAAACCTACAGGTAGTATCTATTTCTCATATTTATTTTCTTCATTAATAAGCCATTAATTTCACCAGTGAAAACCAATGCATGCCATTCACTAAGCCCACCTGCATACCTCAAAACCCACAGGTAGCGTCTATTTCTCATATTTATTTTCTTCATTAATAAGCCACTAATTTCACCAGTGGAAACCAATGTATGCCATTCACTAATCCATAATAAGTGGACAGCTAGAGTTGCATTTAGTAACCACTTCTATGTGTGGTTTTCCTGGTTAAATACTAGTTGATCACACCTGAACTATGGTGTGTTTGACTACACCTAGGGTTTAATAAACTAAACATTTATATCACACTTTTTGTGGTGAAGTAAAAACAGACATCAAAGCAAAGGAGACCTGTAAGTTCTCTGCCCAGAGCATGGATGCAGGCAGAGCTAAGCTGAGAATTGACAGCAACCCTCACATTGGAATCCAGTAACCCTGTTTAATGTATGGTTATCACCAGATTGGTACATGTGTTGGATTTGGCTTCTTAACCAATTATAAAATTCTTGGAGAGATAGAGTCATATACTTTTTAAATTTTTCCACAGTGGCTATCACAGTGCTAGATATATGTAGAATAAAATACTTTTTAACTATAAAAATGTATAGCAATATCTTAGCAAATATTTGGGCCTGAGGAATCTGTATTTGCTTTGAAATTCTCAAGGGCCTCAGTGGACTGAAAACCCAGTGACATCAAAAAACTGCATGGCTCACTTGAAATGACTCAGTGCAATTTGGGATTATAATGAGTGATGGAAATGGCATACATTTTACATAGTCTTTTTTATTGTCAGCTCACAGCCTTGATTCCGACATATATTAAGCTTCATCAAAGGATAAGCATAAAGTATGAGTCATAATATATGAAACAAATAGTGATATTTGGCTTCATTTCAGGATTTTTTTTAATTGAACTTGTCCATTTCCATGGAATTTAATGATGTTGAGCATCCACTCTAGGAAATGGAAGTTAGCCAGGTTTGTTTTTATTTTATTTTATTATATTTTCACTGATGTCCTCAGCCAGGAAAGGTATATAACTCTGCTTAATATGTAATCGCTGCTGCTAATGAGTAGTGAGTGCTGAGTGTTTGGTCTTGTTAAGCAAGAGCTGTCAGCCACACAGCCAACCTGCAGCCGCACCCCAGCCAGGAGGGCTCAGGCTGGGTTTTCTGTTTAGATTGTAGCCATTGTACAACTGTGCAAGGTTCTAAGAACCTGCTGGGATTTTAGCCTTGGGATATAAAGCTTCTGGGGCAAAGGAAGGTGAAGAACCAGCAGAATAGCTCCTGTGTAGGTCTGATGGGGTCAGAAGCCTGGTGAGGTGAGAAAATGCTTCAGAAAAGGTAAAAACAAGCAAAAAAAAAAACCCCAATTCCTCCTGCAATCTCCCAGAGAGAGGAAGAAGCCCTTATTGATGTGCCGTCATGCTCTCCTAGGCAGGAAGCTGCCCACTGTAGTCTGGGAAGGCAGAGCTAGTGATTCAGTTAGAAAGACTGATCCTGTAAATTTACTTTGCATTCCTCCCAAATTCACATAGAATGGTATAGCGGTAAGTATTCAAATGCTAGAGTTCAAGAAAATGTTCTCATGAACTGTTGTAGCCTTAGTGTCCATCATATGAACTGAACTCCACCAGGAGAGACAAACTTCCTCTTTGTTTCAGCTTAAGTTTGCGCATGTGAATACACACACACACATTTTATTATTATTACTTTCAAACATTGAACTTAGGTAATCTGGTTCAATGCTCAGTGGTTTGAGATTTTAATTCTGGCAGCTAGCCATATTTGGTTTATCATATTTTGTGGGGGGGGTTTCCCATTTAGGATGTTTTCTACTCAGCAGCTCAAACTGAATTTTACTGAGGCTAAATTTATCAATATATTACCTGAAGTCCTTATACCTTAAAATGTTGCTAGGCTAACTTCTGCGATTTCCCCAGAAGCACATATCAAATTGTCAATAATGTGCCACATAAATATATTTATTATGATATAGTTACTTTAGATTACAGCTGTTAATTCTTTTCTTTTAGTATTTGCAGCATTGAGACTCATATGTATCTCTTCCTTCATATTAAATGGTTCTCCCTAACTGTATGAGCATGTATTATCAATGCTATACATATGTTATGTATTAAGGGTTAGCTAAGTCCTGGTTGTCTGATATACCTTCTTGCTTGAAATGCTTAGTATTTGCTGAAATTGCCTGTGGCTTGCCCTGCATACCTCAAAGAATAGGGTTTATAAATGTATATAAAATAAAGGACAAGTGAGGTCTTAGAATCTCTGACTTCCTTGAGATTTGATCTTGTTAATAACTATTACAAGTAGGCTGTTCTTTTTATTTTTGGAAGAAAGTACTATATTCTGGAGAGGAAAAAAGTGAATCAATTCAACCAGTTTACCTGACCAGTTAGAAGACAGAAGAAGCAGGGCGCCCTGTTCATAGGTGTTTTGCCTGTTACAATCTCCCCCCACCGCCCCCAACTCTATAACCTTTAGTTGATTTTGGAAGGAGTGAAGAAGGCAGTGTGCTACACACAGCAGCTACCATTAGGTGTGTACCCCAGGCAATGTGCTAGATACATTCCATGGACTAAATCCTGTAGTTCATTTAATACAACAAGCCTGATGGTGATGGAAATGGCATACATTTTACATAGTCTTTTTTAATGTCAGCTCACAGCCTTGATTCCGACATATATTAAGCTTCATCAAAGGATAAGCACATATTAAAAAATAATGTTAAGTCTTTTTATATTTGCATTGTTTCACTTTGTTTTTAAAATGTCTGCTTTAAGAAAAAAAAAGGGTAAAGAAAGTCTGTAAAGAGGCCTGGGATCCCAAAAGTCATGATAAATACTCTTGAGCAGCGTATTTTCTAAAGTATCAAAAACACTTTAAAATATTCTATCTTTCATCTAACCATGGAAATTGGCAAATGCTCCCAAATGACTATTGTGTGTGCTGATTTCACAGGAGGCAAATGAGTCTTCCTAACTTCCAGTGCATAATTCTGACATAAAATACTGACTTTTGAACATTATCCTTTGGATCTGTGCTAAAACTCTCTGGTTACAAATTTGCCTCCACAAGTTGGGGGCATTTCTTGAGCAGAGATGAACATACTGTTTCTTGGGAATCGGGTGACAATCTTCCATATACTCAAGAACTCTGACTGTGGCTTCCTCTCAATGTCCCTCTTCAGTCCATCACATTGGAAAATTGCTTCCTTGCTGGAAAAGCAGCTCTTCTAACTGACCCTTATGTGTCCAGAAAGGGAATCTTTACAGTGTTTCTGCTATCATCTTAATGGTAAACAATTATTCCACATCTGCCAAATTTGAGGAATTAGTCTAGGAGCTTTGTGTGCATTATTGTGAATCCTGCTAACAACCCTAGGAATGGTACAGCCCCACTCTGCAGGTGAGGAAACTGAGTATGATTTCAAAGTCACATGACTATGCTGAAGGCATGTTCTCCTTCACGGAATGTTAACACTCTACTGGGAATTTAGTGCCAGACATCCACCCCTTGAGACTGATTAACTCACAGCAGGGGAAGTTGGGTCTTAGAGTCACTGTTAATTGGAGGTTAGTGGTGTGTGGCTGAGGGAAAAGTGTCTGAGAAATGCATTTGCCCTTTAAGCTCAGAATCCTGAAAACTTGTGCTGGAGCCATCCAGCACTGGCTGAAATTTTGGAATTTCAGAAATTTTGTGAAATGTTACCAATAATTAAAGTATAGTTAAATTATATTAAAAACAAAGTCAATCCTCAGAACTAACCACTTCTTAATTATTTGACTGTATTCTGTGTTCTTGAGGACATTTGCATCTAGTAATCTGTGTGGTAGAGATTCTGTACAGTGGTGTGCAACGGTACATCTCTAACTTTGTGTCTGGTGACTTAAGAGTGCTAGCTTGACAGGAAAGTTTACACCATGGAAACTGGCAAATGCTGTAAATCACAGATTCAATTTAATGCTTTGTTTCTTCACTGCACTGGAGACTATGATGAAGAAAATGTTAACTCAAATTGAATGTAAAAGTTTGTTAGGGCTATAGCTGTTAAATGAGAATAACAAAAAAAATTCCTGAAGAAAGTTTTCTCCCAGTATTCAAAAACTGTTACCAGATCCAGCAAAGAATTTGCTTATGCCATTAACAAACAACTGAAATCCAAGATATGTGTTCATTGTATCACTTTCATCTAGCTTGTTAAATTAAAAGACCAACTAACATTCACATCAGAGCTGTACTTATTCATCAGTTGCAACCATAAGTTGGCTGTGGATAGAAGAGTCTGGCAAAACTCAGTTGAAACATTCTGTGAAAATCAATTATCTCTATGGAATTTCTAGTAAAAGAAAGTAAATGTTTATTATTATTTGTGAACTGTGTGCTACACATCCTTTATTTATAATAAACTTTTTTGTGTGTGGAGCACTTGTTAAACATTTCCCAGCACACTACTGCCTGTGAGGTGTAACTGGTCTGCAAACTGCACCTACCAGAAACTGCACAGCAAAAATCATGCCTTCTCCCAAAACACTGGTGCCATTTGAACATAGTTGACATTGGAATACAGCTTTTTATCCTGCTTCAAAAAGGAAGCTAAAAAGCATGCCGACTTCTGGTGTTGAATTTTCTGCGTTAGTCCAGCAGCAAAAGAATTGTCAAAAAGTCTTGAAACTACCCAAAGCAGGTTACAGATAAGTGTCTTCTGAAATGTCATGCATTTTTTGGTGTGGATGAAGATTACAGGATTTTTCGCTAGTGAAGATGATAGGACCCATTTCCAGCTACCTCTCCGCTTAAGCGGTAGGACTTTTCTTCCCCAAAGACAGTAAGTTAATACACTTTATGTGTTAGTATAGCAAGCTAGGAAAACATGAAGGATTGAAAAATTGGGAATTCAAGCTGGTCTCATACTTACATAGTTGAGTGAATTAAAAGCAGGTTAAGAGCTTATCAATTTCTGGTTTTGTTTACTTTTACCCAGTATCACCCTCTAGAAATACTCTAGAAATGATTGTCACACATATTTTTATATGCTCAGTTACTTAAATCTACTTTAATTGGTTTTGGACTGTTTCCACAAACTGTTTCCACATTCCATTCCATACTTTAGAAGGTGAGGCTGTTCTGTTGATTTTAGCTTATAAATAAGCAAATTTTCTTTAACCAAACTTTATTTTCTTTGACCAAACCTTAAATATGCAAAATTTTAAGAACTACCATCCTTCCTACCTTACTCCTATGGGCATCTAATATTTGTTAATGAAAAAAATGAGGGAAGGAAAGTAAAAAACATGTAGGGACCCTTCCAGTTCAGGAATATGTAAGTAGAAGGGATAAAAATAATAACTGGGCAAGATATATTTGTCTCAGGCTCAAACAGTCATCTTAATGGTCATGTCGTTGAATTCTTGGTTCCCTTAGAGAAGCCAGTGAATTGATTGCCCAGTAATGGTGGGAAATTGGTTTCCTCTACATGAGCAACTTTGCAGAGTCCACAGTTAAACATGGCAGTGCCCAGACCAGAGCCACATGTCCTGGGTTTGGGGTCCCAGGCAGTAGTATGTGGGAGCTTCAGAGTCAATCAGAGCTTAAGTCTGGGATCTACCACTTGCTCACCAGAGGATATAAGGCAAGTTCCTTAGCCTCTTTACCTTTGCTTTCTCCCCTATTATATAAGCTTAAATATAATACCTATCCCCCAAGGTTGTTGTGAGGGTTAAATGAAATAATGCACATAAAGTGCTTGACACTAGTAAGCACTCAATAAATATTTATTATTATTATTCCAAAGTGAATAATGGGCCTAAATCAAATTCAGTGGTTACAAAACTAAGACTCAGCACTAGCCAGGGAGACATCTTTGTGACTGACCACATGGCTATGCGACAGACTCCGAGGAAGTGGTTGGCACAATGCTTTGATGGTTCCATTTGGAGTTGGGGAACAGGGACCCAAAAGGCTTCACAGAGCAGATCACAATCAGACTTTGACCCAGGAAGTAGAATTTCACTGGCCTTGAAAGAGTGGGCCCAACTAAAAAGATGCAACTCTAATAGTTATCCATTGCTGAGTAACAAATTATCCCCAAAATTCAGCAGTTAAAACAACAAACATTGGTTATCTTACAGTTTCTGTGGGCCAGGGATGTGAACTTGACAGTTCACATCTGGCTCATGGTCTAGTATGAGGTTGTAGTCAAGCAGCGGTCATCTCCAGGCTGGACTGGGGCTGGAGAACGTGCTTCCAAGCTCACTCAGGTGCCTCTTGGCAGGCCTCCAAAGATCCACTTCCAGTTCACTCACATGGTCGCTGGCAGGCCTTGTTTCCTCCTCACATACTTTGTTTATTGTGTAGAGCTAGAGTCAGCACTTTTTCTGTAGGGGGCCAGATAGTAAATATTTTCACCTTTGCAGGTCATATGGTATCTGCCACAAACTACTCAATTCTCCTGTGTAGTGCAAAAGCCATGGCCAACTTGTAAGTGAATGATAGCTGTGTTCTAATAAAACTTTATTTAACAACAACAAAAAGTGGCCTAACCCCTGCTCTAGATCCCTCCAGGGACAACAGCATGGTTTAGCAGAATCAATACAGGCAGTCACTCAGCTTCTCAGGGCTTCAGGGCCTTCCCACCCCACAAATGCTGTGATTCTAAATTTAATCTTTTTTCCTGGCAGTGTAATGGCTAATAAATTTCACTGTAGCATCGGAGAAATCTAGTCTGGGACAACTGAATTGACCTGTTCAAGTCCCTCCTGCTAATATGCATTCTCAGTTGCTCATGGTATGGCTTTGGGGCAGTGAGTGACAGGCTCTTGGCTGCAGGACTCTTGCCTGCCTCCGTGACAAAGAAGCTGGAGTACCAGAACGTTGTAATAGCCACTCATGACTGATTGCTTACCTGGGTCAATACAAGATAGGCAATCCGTAAGATCAGCTCTTAAGGTTCTTCACATATGGATACTTACAGAATCCCAAATAGTGAGAACTCCAGTCCCCAAGAATTTCTCTTACTTCATTGCATAGAAATCTGTACCTAATATTTCTTTTTGCATCAGACTTAATGGTGAACATAAAACCTGGTTTTTCCAGAACTATAGTATCTGACCAAGGTATCTCAGAGGTTGGAAGAGGCCTAGATTGCTTTTTTGTTGTTGTTTTTGAAGTTCTCAGTATATTAAAGTCATAAAATAATGACAAAAGAGGATTATAAAAATTGAAGAATATTTTACATGCTTATATGTACAAATTTGCAATATTGTACACATGCATAAAAGGGATGGAATTTTCCTAATCTCAAGATAAAGTATTGGTTCATAGTGAAATGCAGGTGACTTACGGAAAAATGGGGCTGAAGTTCAAAATTCTGTGTTAAACATTGTCTTCTGTCAGTCCTGTCAGTGTAGCCCTGGGCATGTATTTGGAGGTGCTTGTCAAGAGTATACATTTGAGGCCCTTGTGAATGGAAAACATGAGTTCATTGGCCTCCTGTACCCCATATTCCCATGTCCCCCTATTCCCTGCCCATCCTCACAATGATAGACTTGGTGGCATAAATCCAAGAGTGTTGAAGACTCCATGGTGTAAATAAAAGAGCTTGTGCTCTGAATCCTTGGTCCTCCATTTACTAGTTGGGTAACTTAATATGAGTTGATCTTGCTGTTCATAAAATAGAGCTAGTAATGCTTATTTCACAGAGTTGCTGGGAAGAAAATGAAATGGTGACTGTATAAAGTATCAAACACACAATGGCACTCAGGGGTCAGGTCCATTTCTACCATCACACACACAAACACACACACACATACTCTCTCTCTCATGCATCATATCCAGAGCCCCAAGTGTTGGTTTTGAAAATCTGTTGAGTGTAACTTTGCTGCCTGACTGGGCCCAGTGAAGAATCTTGTCGATCTTACCTCCCTGAGCTCCTGTTATAAATGAACTGACAGTTCTATGGCTGCAGTGACGTGGCCCCTGGGTTCTGCCTCCCTCCATCCTTTCCCATCCCCCTCACCTGTCCTTGGTAAATGAACATCTGTGAGACAGTTGGCACATCTGAGACAAACCTCTCATGCCACATATGTGAGAAAATTGAGACAAAATAGGACTTTATAAATAGAAAAGATAATATCCAAAGGGCAATCGAGCATCTACTGTAGATTCACAGGATGAATGTCAGCCACTGCTCCTGGAAGCCCCCTGCTAAGAGAGACATACCTTGCTACTTCCACCTGGGAAGAGCTTGTGGGGCTAAGAGAGAAAAAGATGAACTTAATAGGAGTTAAGAATCTGAGCCTGGTTCACTGGGGTCTATTGTGCTGTGTCTTTAACTGTTTGAGAAAGGAGGGTTACTGCCTGGGAAAGGTTTGCTGGGAGATTTTCCTAGCTCTTTTACCTGAAGTTCTGAATTTGAATAGCCCTGTGGTCCAGCATTTCCTGGTTTGTGATGGAGAAAGAATCTCCTGGCTGGTTTCTAACTGCCAGGTCCTATAGGTCATTTATACTTCATGTCAGAAGAAATTTTTTTAAATGGAAAGGCAAAGAATCATCTCACACACCACAATTATGTAATGTTTATAGTCACCTCCATAGACTTTGAATTTGGAAACTGCAAGAGTGACTTTATCAAAAATGGAAAGTTCCAAAGATGTTAAGCGATAGGGAGGAATGGTTAGTTAACTGGCAGAGTGTCGCCCTTAGAATAATTTGCAGCCATTTAAAACAGTCATTAAGGACCTTAGGTAATGTCACAGAAAAGGCTAGAAACATGATGTTCAGTGAAAAAAAGGATGTAAAATTGGTATGCAGATGGACATATTAGAAAAAGCATAAAACCTAAATGTGATTTATTCCCACCAGGAAGTTTAAGCATTTTAACAGTAAGGTATTAACAAAGGGCCAGGAAATATGGTGGAAAATATGCCAGGAAGTTGCTCAGGCTGAAAGTGGGGGTGAGGGGGGGGGAATCAGTAAGGACCCTGGCTATACCTGTTTGAGTTTTTTAAACCTACCAATGAAATTAAGACAAATGTAAGAGAAGGCCCAATGTGGATATAATTGGCTTAGGTGACATCCAGGAAGGAATGTGAACCCTGTAGTGTTCAGCCAGTGAGGATCCGGGGGAGGGACTCGTGTACTAGGGAATAAATTACTTGGCACCAAGGGCCTCAGGTGTGCCTGCTCTTGCAAGACACTGGATCTTGCAAGACCATCATAAAAGCCTCGCTCTGCTGTTCTCTTTGTCTCCATGTCCACTTATTGAGTTTGGACCAGTGAGTGTGCTTCTCACAGATATAAACTGAAACAAATCCTTATGTGTATATGTGCATGTGTATGTGTATTTATGTCTAGTTTTAAATATTATCTATGAATATGTGTACATGCAAATATACATATTTTTAAACAAAAATATTCTTTAAGCATTGGGGAAAGATTAGAGATACTTAGGAGCAGAGCAGATGCAAAAGAAAAAAGTTGTTACACTTCAAAAACTGCTTAGAATTTGTCCTAAGGACTAAACTTTAAAACAGATGAGTCAGTTTCCCACTGTAAGCTGCAGATGATTTGTGCTCTACTGAAGTAACTAGTATATTTTTTTTTCCTGTGGAGATTCTAGATATAAATCACAGCTTTGCTTTCCTTGGTTTAAATGACACTCCTCTTTGATCACTACTTCACACAGGGAAATGCAAAGTAGTGGTTTAACTCCTCATAACCTCTGACAACAGAGGGGCCCCTGTGTGAGGGCCTAGGAATTCCTCTTGGAATACAGGGAGGCCCCCAGCTGAATCGTATCAGAGGAAGATGTTGCCAAGCCTGCAAAGCTTGTTCAAAGAAAGGGGCTCAGCGGGAGATCTTTCTTTCTATTCAGATAGTGGCCCCGCTTGGGGGTGGGGTGTTGGGAAAACCCATAAAAGAAAACCTGAAAACAAGCATGAATGCGTTTACAAATTACAAGGAGAAGTTAATTCTTGCAACCAGTGTTGCTGCCAACTTGTTCTTATATTCAGAATTTAACTCCACTTGGAAAGACGCTTTGTTTTTCTTCTTATGGAAGTTACAGCAGGTGACAGAAATGGCCTGTCCACTGTATGGTGTAAACTCTGAATAAAATCCTGTCTGTGGCTAAATCACCAGCCGGGTCAGTTCACCTCGGCTACCTCTACTCTCGGCCCACCAGTGAGTCCAGGATATTGTTACCAGTTATTGGTATGAACTGTTATGACCTGCCATCAGGTCAGCCATTAGCATGGCATTCACAGCCCCTCCCCACCTAATTCCAGCTCATCCCTCATGGGTGCATGTCCCACCATGCACTCTCCACCACCCAGAAACCTCCCCTTCCAGCCATCTCCCTCATATCCTTCAACTCCTCCTAGACCCTGGCAGGATTTATAGAAGGACACACAGTACTTACAGTGGATCTGGCATGTCCTGGGTGTTCAGTAAACGTCAGCACCCTTTCCCCTTCTTCCCTTTGTCCTTTCTTGAACAGAAATTCCCCTTCCTCTTACAGGTACTTAAGTTCTGGGTCAGTGGTAGATCCTCTAACAAAAGCCAGAGAACAGGATAGTGATGAGCAGAAATGAGAGGTGAGAGCCTGCCCTCTTCTCCACTGAGGGAGCCAACTTACTGAATTACTGAATGCTGGAGATTAAGGTTAGTGGGAAGAATGGTAGCTGCCATTATTGTGCTTCTGCAACCTGCTCATCCTGAGGCATGCCTTATTTATACACCGCGCATCTGAAAAAAAACAAAGGCCCAGAGAGGTCTAGAGATTTGCTTGAGACCACACAGCTAATAACCAATGGAGCTAAAATTCAAACTGGAGATTCCGAGTTCTCCAGAGCTCTCCCTCCTTTCCACTGTGCGAAAGTGCTTTTCCTGGACTCAGACTTCCGGTCACCAGCAGCATTTGCCCCCAGCATCTGTCAGTGATCAAACTATCTGATGTAAGAAATACCCCGTCTCACTGCACAGGTGGCTCCAGTTGAAATCTAAACTTCTAACAGTGAAAATTCCATTCCATGTACAGATAACTTAGCTGGTTAAATATCAATCTCTGCAAGGCTCTATTTACTAATCAACCCATGGAATGTGATCTCTTCAGGGGTTTATGTACTTAAAAACAATGTAAAAAATATCACCATTTAAGATCCTCTAGACCAGCACTATCCAGTCAAACTTCCTGCGATCAGGAAAATGTTTTATGTCTACACTGTCCAATAGGGTAGCCACTACTACATGTGGCTTTTGAGCACTTGAAAAGTGTGGCTGGCCGGTGTAACCAAGGAAAAGAACTTCCAGTGTATTTAATTTTAAGTAATTTAAACTTAAATAGCCACATGGGGTTAGTAGTACTATAGTAGACTGCCCAAGTCTAGAATGCTCTGAAAGGTTGATTGCGTCCCAACATTTTCATAATACTTAGCCTGTAAGCTCTATTATATCACTGAATCATAATTATTTATGTTTTGTCCACCTCACTAGATTGTAAGTTTTATGTCTTATTCATCCTGCTGTGATCATCTAGCACGTGGCCTGGCCCACAGCACCACGTGTTAAATAATATAGGCTTTTTCAAAAGCATCATTGTTATTGCTTGTTATCATCTAGTTTAACCCTTTCTTGAGACTTTGCTCTTATTGTTATGAGTTGAGTTTATTCTCCTCGGTCTCGTCCCACTGCAACAGAGAATTGAGGGCAGGGGCAATAGTGAAGCAGAGCTGTTTTTCTGACTACACTCCAAGGAAGGGGCAGGCCAGAGTCAAGGTAGACAAAAGGCCCTGATCCTGTTAGGCGCCAGGCCTTTATATTACATTCTGGCTGGGAGTCGCCTCTGACTGACAAGGTGGGGTCATTTGATTGACAGGCCCACCTACGTAGCCATCCCTCTCAGTGCACATGTCCTTCCCTGTGATGAGATGTGTTTTGGGCAGTTTTTCGTTTTCTTCAGTTGCACCCGCGCTGGGATCAGGTTGGGACCAGTTAGGTCTGTCCCTAATACACAAAGAAGTTATTTCCCCGTAAAGCCTTTGTTGTCTACACAGGGGACCCCCACTTGAGCAGTTTGTGCAGTTTTTCCCTGAACTTTATCTTCTCCTTCCCCGCTGCTCAGTCTATCTTTTTGCCTAACACTATGACTAGATTGAGTCCCAGATCTTCAAATGAAGTCCAGGCTGGTCACTTGTAAGCAAGCACATTTTACTTCACTCAATGGAAATCACTCTTTTTAGCTGATTATTTTGGTTATTTGCCTCTGTTTCTCTCAAAGAATATTTCTATTACCATTTCTTGATTTTTTTTCCCCAGTTTTAGACATTATCTTTGACTACAAGAAGATGATTTCAGCTCTTACCCCTTACCCCACAACGGATAAGGGAATGTTCCCACTCACCACTGAACCCCCACCTCCAGTTTTAGTTAGAGGAATATCTAGTATTTACTGTGACTGTGTAAATGCTGCTCACAGCTCAGCCACATAGAGAATTATAATTCCTTTCCTGCACAGCTTGTTCTCTGGAGGTAACAAATAGCTCATTTTTTCATTTGTTCTGTGTTCAGCATAGTTATACTGATTCAACCCCAACTCTTTCCCTATTGTATAAGTCTTTTTCTTTGGGACACGTAAGGGATTCTGTTAATTTCATCTCTTAAAAGAAAACAGCCCAGAGCCGCCACCTTAACCTCCAGACTGAACAAGAAGACCTTTTCAGGGGTGTACATTCAGGAATCCTCACCACTATCATCCTAGGGAATACTTTTGACTCTCTCCTGTTTAATGCCCTGTTTTCTGTATCCCTTGCCTTTCCCTCTTGGTTTACTCCCTCATTTGTTACATCTTCTAATAGCCTCCTTCCCTGGAGGGGAAGATGTGTGAATGGTAAATTTGTGAGATCTTCCATATCAGAAATTGTCTTCACCCGATGCTTTCTAACTTAATTGGTAGTTTGGGCTGGTTTAGAATAATGTCTTTAATTAGATGTCTAAAACCATTCTGATCTCAAACTCTTTGTATATGATTCCTTTTTTTCTTTCTAGAAGCTTGTAGTATCTTCACTTTTATCCCAGTCCTGAAATAACCACACTGCTGTGTCTTGCTGTTGAGTCTATTTTTATTAATTGTGTTAGGCACTTCATGAAACTCACGTTCTTCAGTTATGCGAAATTTCCTCAAATTATTTTATTGTTTGCTGCCCCTCCTTTTATTTGTTCTTTCTTTTTGAAACTCATCTATTACTTGGGTATTGGACCTCCTGGACTGGTCCTCTATTTTTTTTTCTATTCTTTTTTTCCTACATCTTTGTCTCTTTTACTGCCTTATATGAGATTTTTCTCATCTTCTAGATTCTCTATTGAAATATTCATTTTTGCTGTCTTGTTTTCATCTCCAAGAGTTTTCTGTTGTTCTATGATGTTTTTTAATAGTCTTCATTCCTTATTTTTCAACTTCTCATTTTATTTATTGTATAGTTAATTGATATACAATCTTAAATTAGTTTCAAGTATAAAACACAGTGGTTCACTAGTTACCCACATTATTCAATCCTCATGCCAACTAGTACAGTTACTATCTGTTAACATAGGAAGATGTTACAGAATCATTGGCTGTATTCTCCATGCTGTACTACCATTCCCATGACCAACTTATATTATGACTTAAGAATTTTTATGCACCTTTATCCCCCTCCTCTCCACACTCACCCACCCCAACCCCTTCCCCATGGTAACCATCAGTCACTTCTCAGTGTCTAAGAGTCTACTACTATTTTGTTCATTTTATTTTCTTTTGTTTTTAGATTCCACAAATAAGTAAAATCATGGCATTTGTCTTGCTCCACCTAGCTTATTTCACTTAGTATAATACCCTCTAGGTCCATCCATCTGTTGCAAATGGCAGGATTTCTTTCTTTTTATAGCTGAATAATATTCCATTATGTGTATGTACCACCTCTTCTTTATCCATTATTCTTCTGATGGACACTTTGGTAGCTTCCATATCTTAGCTACTGGAAGTAATGTGGCAATAAATACAGGAGTGCATATATCTTTTAGAATCAGAGATTTTGTTTTCTTCAGGTAAATGGATAGAAGTAGAATAACTGGGTCATTTGGTATTTCTATTCTGGGTTTTTTGAGGAACCTCCACAGTGCTTTCCACAGTGGCTATACCAAGTTACATTCCCAAAAACGTGTAGGTTTCCCTTTGCTCCACATCATCACCAACACTATTTCTTTTCTTTTGGATAGTGGCCATTCTAAGTGGTGTAAGGTGATATCTCATTGTGATTTTGAGTTACATTTCCCTGATGATTAGCAATGTGAAGCATCTTTGCATGTGCTTGTTGGTCATCTGTATTTCTTCTTTCAAAAAATATCTGTTCAGGTCCTCTGCCCATTTTTTAATTGGGTTATTCTTTTGGTGTTGAGGTGTATGAATTCTTTATATATTTTGGATGTTAACCTCTTATCAGATAAATCATTTACAAATATCTTCTCCCATACTGTAGACTGCCTTTTTGTTCTGTTGATGGTGTCCTTTGCTGTACAGAAACTTTTTAGTTTGATGTAGTCCCTCTTGTTCATTTCTTATTTTGTTTCGCTTGCCCGGGGAGATGTATCCAGACAAAAATTGCTCAAGCTTTTGTTCAAGAGATTTTTGCCTATGTTTTCGTCTAAGAATTTTATAGTTTAATGTCTTACATTTAGGTATTTGATCCACTTCAAGTTTATTTTTATGTATGGAGTTAGACAGTAATCCAGTTTCTTTCTCTTGCATGTAGCTTTCCAGTTTCCCCAACACCAGTAACTAAAGACACTGTCTTTTCCCCATTGTGTATTCATGACTCCTTTATCATATATTAATTGACCATGTATGCATGTGTATCTATCTGGGCTCTCTATTCTGTTCCATATATCTATGAATCTGTTCTTGTGCCAGTACCATACTATTTTGATTACTGTCACTTTGTAGTATAGCTTAAAGTCAGGGAGCATAATCCTCCCAGCTTTGTTCTTCTTTCTCAGGATTGCTTTGGCTATTCGGGGTCTTTTGTGGTTCCAATGAATTTTAGGATTATTTGCTCTAGTTCATTGAAAAATGCCATTGGTATTTTGATAGGGATTGCACTGGATCTATAAATTGCTTTGGGCAGGATGGCTATTTTGACAATATTAATTCTTCCTATCCATGAGCATGGGATAGATTTCCACTTATTTGTGTTTCCTTAATTTCTCTCACGAGTGTCTTACAGAGTACAGGTCTTTCACGTCCTTGATTAGGTTTATTCCTAGGTATTTTTTTCTTTTGGATGCAATTGTAAATAGAATTGTTTTCCTGATTTCTCTTTCTTTTAGTTTATTGTTAGTATATAGGAATGCAACAGATTTCTGTGTACTAATTTTGTATCCTGCAACTTTGCTGCACCACTTATTCTAATAGTTTTTTGTTGAAATCCTTAGGTTTTTCTATATATGGTATCATATAATCTGCAAATAGTGAAAACTTTACTTCTTCCTTACCAGTTGGGATGCCGTTTATCTCTTTACCTTGTCTGATTGCTGTGGCCAGGATCTTCAGTACTATAGTGAATAAAAGTGGTGAGAGTGGGCATCCTTGTCTTGCTCCTGATCTTAGAGGAGAAGCTTTCATCTTTTCACCATTGAATATCAGTTTAGCTGTGGGTTTGTCATATATGGCCTTCATATGTTGAGGTACATACCCTCTACCCATTTTGTTTTTTTAACTTGAATGGATGTTGAATTTTGTCAAATGCTTTTTCAGCACTGATGGAGATGATCGTATGATTTTTGTCCTTTTTGTTGATGTGGTGGATGATGTTGATGGATTTTCGAATATTGTACCATCTTGCATCCCTGGAATAAATCCCACTTGGTTGTGATGGATAATCCTTTTGATGTATTTCTGAGTTCAGTTTGCTAATATTTGATGAGGATTTTTGCATCTATGTTCATCAGGAATATTGGTCTATAATTTTCTTCTTCTTGCTTTTTCTTTTTGTAGCGTCTTTGTCTGGTTTTGGTATTAGAGTGATGCTGGCCTCATAGAATGAGTTTGGAAGTATTCCCTCTTCTATTTTTTGGAGTACTTTAAGAATGATGGATATTAGGTCTTTAAATGTTCGGTAGAATTCAGCTCTGAAGCCATTTGTTTCTGGACTTTTGTTTGTTGGGAGTTTTTTTATTACCAATTCAATTTTGTTACTGGTAATTGTTCTGTTCATATTTTGTTTCTTCCTGTGTCAGTCTTGGAAGGTTTTACTTCTCTAGGAATTTTTCCATTTCTTCTAGGTAGTCCAATTTATTGGCATATAATTTTTGGTAGAATTCTCTAATAATTCTCTGTATTTCTGTGGTATCTGTTGTGACTATTCCTTTTCCATTTCTGATTTTGTTCATGTGTGCCCTCTATTTTTTTTCTTGATAAGTCTGGCTAGGGGTTTGTCTATTTGTTTATCTACTCAAAGAACCAGCTCTTGGTTTCACTGATTTTTTTTATTGCCTTATTCTTCTCTATTTTATTTATTTCTGCTCTGATCTTTATTATGTCCCTCCTTCTACTAACTTTGGGTTTCATTTGTTCTTCTTTTTCTACTTTATTTGACTGTGTGAGTTCAGACTGTTTGGGCTTATTCTTATTTCTTCAGGTAGGCCTATATTGCTATGTAGTTCTTAGAACAGCTTTTGTGGTGTCCCACAAATTTTGGACTGTTGTACTTTTTATTTTTATTTGTCCCCATGTATTGCTTGATTTCTGCATCGATTTGATCACTCATCCACTGGTTATTTAGAAGCATGTTGTTTAGTCTCCATGTGTTTGTGGGCTTTTTTGTTTTCTTCATGTAATTTATTTCTAATTTCATACCATTGTGATCTGAAAAGATGCTTCATACAATTTCAGCCTTTTTTAATTTATTGAGGATCTTTTTATGTCCTAATATGTGACCTATTCTGGAGAACATTCCATTTACACTTGAGAAAAGTGTGTATCCTGCCGCTTTTGGGTGGAATGTTCTGTAGATACCTGTTAAGTCCACCTGATCTGGTGGGTTGTTCAGTGCCCCTGTTTCCTTATTTATTTTCTGTCTGGTTCATCTACTGATGTAAGTGGTGTGTTGAAATTCCCTAATATGACTGAGTTGCAGTCTCTTTCTCCCTTTAGTTCTGTTAGTATTTGTTTTACATATTTAGGTGCTTCTTTGTTGGGTACATAGATATTTATAATGGTTATATCCTCTTGTTAGACTGATCTGTTTATCCTTATGTAATGTCCTTCTTTGTCTCTTGTTACTTTCTTTGTTTTGAAATCTATTTTGTCTGATGTGACAAAATTTCACATCAATTTTCTATGTGGTGTTCTCTTCTTCCCCAGGTGTAGATGGTCTGTTCTGTAGTCTTCAGGTCATTTCCAAGGTTAGTTGTTTTTGCTATAGTTGTGTCCTTGGTGTGTATGTGGGAGGAAGTTTCCGCCTTGCCTTCCTACTCCACCATCTTTTTCCTGCCAGTCTCCCTTCTTTTTTGGTTGCAAGTGACATGATGAAGATATTATCATCAATTGTTTAGTTTTTGTTTTAACTTCTCCCTGCTCTTCAAGTGCTTTTTCATTAGTTGACTGGTTGGTTGGTTTCAATCTCTTTCATGTTATAGACTTTGCTCAGGTGTCTGGAGGACAACTAGAGGGTGGGTGCTGATACACATGTTCACTTAATCCTCCAGTTTTGGCTTCTGAACCCCTGCCCTCTGCTTTGTGTTCTCTAATGTGCTTCTGGTCCAGGAACCCCTTTTTACCCTTCCCAGACACTAAACTTAGATTCCTTGATTGGGACAGAGAGTAGAACGCACCCAAAATATTATTTAGGAAAGGTATGCAGAAGGTATTTAGGAACCTAACTGCTTCTTAAATACCTTCCAAATTATCCTGATTTTAGCCCACTCCTTTTTATTCCTACTTTCCTAAAGTCTTTAAGGATTCTGCATTCTAAATTGGGCTAATTCTTGACTTTCTACATTGCTGACTTTCTAGGTCACTTACTTCACATCCATGGGCTGTTTTCATCTCCTCTGCTACTCTCTCTATGAATGTATGCCCTGCCCTCCGTCTTTTTAATGGAAGGTGGCTGAATGCCCTTGTTCTGCCCACCACCTCTCTTTTATCTTCTCCCATCCATCATTTCAACTCATTAGGCTAATTACTGAATTCAGGATTTCTCAAACACCATATATAGTTCTGCTTCCAATTGTCTGGTTTATGGAACCACCACCCTTTCTACCTGTCAGCCTCCAAGAATATGAATAATTTTAATAATTACTTCTTTTGTTATACAAATCCCCTCTTTCATGGAGATCTAGGTTTTTTTTTTATCTTCAGTACATATTTTAGAAGTCCTACCTTGTAATCCTTTATGAAGAAACAAAGATAATGAGATGTGGTCATTGGACTCATAGAACTTCCATTGTTGGCAGGGAGATGAATATAAAAGGCTGGCTAAGAGGTAGTGATGGTGATGGTGATAGTGATGACAATGATGAATGAGAAATTGTAGCAAACATTGTTGAGATTGTAGTTTCTGTTGACCACTGTGCTCAATACTGTGTTCTTCCATTTAATTCTAACAACTCTCTGAAAAAAGTACTATTATAATTGTCATTTTGCACATAAAGAAATGAGTATTGAGGGGGAACATAACTTTCTCAAGGCACTATATATAATAAATGTATAAACCAAGTGCTAAGAGAAATTTATGCTCTTAATTTCTTAAAGGGCCAGAAAAATTAATGCTTAACTTGAAAATCAAAGAAAGCTTGAAAAAACTGTTTTCAAAATTTGCTCCTTTTGGATTCCCTTCAATGTCACCACCCACCAGGCTCTTTTCATCCCACCATGTAATTCAAAGGATCAACCCTTAGCAAGACTCTCTGCACCTAACCCTTTTAATTTTCCCTGCTTGCTGCTAACACATGAGGCTTCCTAATATATTATTGCCATCTTGTCATTTGCTGGGCAAGAGCCAACGCCCTTTGCCAAAAGTGTCATGTTCAGTCTCTGGGGACTGCTTTCAAGGACCTCAAAAACCTGGTCACATATGCCATATCCATTCCCAAAATCCACAACATGGGTCTCCCCGTTGTCTTTTGCACAAGACATAGTCCTTCCTATCCATTTGCTTTTACTAGAACTGTCCTCTCTGCCTAACTAATTTCTGCCCATCTTTCCTGGCCCCATATGGAGCCTTTCCTGGCAGCTCGACTCTACTGGGATTGCTTCTCTCAGACTTCCATGATGCTAAGCCAGGATTGACTTTACCATGTACAACCCAGTGTAATGTCAATGCTTTCTTCCCAACAAATTAATCATGTGCCTAAGGCATCAGCAAAGCAGGTGTATTTTCTATTTTGAATTTTTTTTCTTTTGGAAGAATTTATTATTTCAAAAAGTCATCCTGGTTAAAAAAAAATTTTTTTTGAAGTGTCTTATTTTATGGTTATTGTTTTTGTTTTGATACATGATCCTTATATAGTGCCTAGAACTTATAAAATCTTACTCCATCTCTGGATATTATTGATTTTCATCTTAGAAGATTCTTGGGAAATAGACCATATTTTATATGTTTTGTATAATTATACCTGTGCCCAAGGTAGACACTCATTTAAGATAAGGTATTTTTCATAAAAATTATGCTTAATATATTCCTGAAATAGCAAACTGTAATGTAGGATTAGAATTCCTTGAATAGTAGATGTCATCGAATGTAACATGTACCATTATCTTATACACTACAAAAATAGAAAACAGTGCCACCAATTTAAACATGAAGTGCCAATGATTGTAAGATGCATTTCAATTTCAGAGTTGTTACAGGGTTAATGAATATATGCACATCTTAGATTTGATTAAATATGTATGTTGTTTTATAATACTATACATTGGTATTAAGCATCTTAAAATCTTCTATGATATTTTTATACCATCTATATGCAAGTCACTGTGTCAGGAGATACAACATGTGGATAAACAATGATAAAACCATGACTCCTCCTTACTTAAAATTTAAAGACTAATGGAGGGCACATTATAGAAAAGAATTACTGTAATTCAAGGCAGAAAGTGGTCAGAGCCATCCAAGAGGTTAAAAATTCTCTAGAAATTAAAAGAATGGAGGAATTACCTTTAGTTGGGATTTTTTTTTTAATATCTTCATGAAGGAAGTAGTGTGTGAAATGAGTTCTGAAAGATCAGTAGAATTTTGCAAAATGTCAATGGGCATGGAGGCATGCCAACTGGGGGAGATAATATGGCCAAAGGCATAGAAACAAAATACAGGCATGTTTAGAAAACAGTGAAAAATCCAGATTGGCTGGAAAATAGGAGTGGCTAGGGGAGTTTCAGAGATAACCTAGGAAGGCCATTGTTGCCATGTCGCGGAAGGCCTTGAATTCTTAGCTGAGGATATTAGTGACTTGGTAGGCATGCAGAATCACTTCAGGCTTTTTAGCAGGGGAAGGGGTTGCTCAGAGCTATTCTTTGCATGTCATCCTTTGTCATTCCATGTCATCCTTTGGATCCCAGTTTAAATGCTACCTCTTCAAGTCCATCCCTCACCTTAGGGAGGTTCTCACTATAACTGAATTGCCACATCCAACTGGTTTCTTACGAAGCACTTATCATTGGTTATAATATTTGTCTACCAAGGACATGGCAAGTTCCAAGTTCTTTAAACACCAAGTAATCCAGAATATTTACTCTTTGCACATAGGGCTGTCATTCTTTAGGACACCCAACATGTCTTAATTACTGCAGTTTCCTAGTGCCTGGACACAGTATGAGTTCAATTATTTGTTTACTGAATAATACTTCACCCTTTCCTTATTCCTCTTTGTCACAATGCCTTGGCCTAAAAGGCCCTCCCACCACACCTCGACATCATTATTTTCCCATCTACAGTGGCTCCTCTCATCTTTCATTGGCTGTCTTGTTCCGGTACTGCCATCCCAGCACACAGCCTCCCAGTCCCGAACCTCCTCAGGTTTTGTCTGTGCGCCTTTGATGGCATTATTTGTACCCTGCATAACATTCTGATGATTTGTACACTAGTCTGTCTCCTTGCCCACCTCATCTAGATGCTTAGTTCCCTGAGAGCATGGACTTTGCTTTTCTTATGTCTTCCTTACCAGATAATATTTGAGTTGAATTATGAGTGCTGTGGTAAAAATTAAGAATAATAAATCGTGTGACATTTGGGCATCGTTTTAGATTTTAAGGAATTATTTAACAATTAGAAATAATATCAAGTGAAAAGACATTGCTGACAAGATTATAAAATTGTATTACCAAAAGGATGTATCCATTCCACTATTTTAGATAAATTTGAGGCCAAATTCATTATCTCAAGATGTAGTTTACTAAAAGCATTTCTCGAAAAAGTTGTGCCTGTATATAGTGAATTATTCTAATAATCACAGTGAAGTTGCTAAAAATTTGGATGTTTGCTTTACTTCTCAAATTCTGTATACATCATTATTTTCATTATAAGTAAAACTATTTTCTAAATTATATATTTTATTGAACTAATGTACATGTATTCACTGAAACTCTGATTGATGATGTCTCCAAGAAGCACATTCCTTGAATTACTTTTCTGCCTAATTGAAACTTTACCCATCAGAGAAGAGGTATATTATCTTGCAATATTTAACAACAGCAATAAATAATGACAGTAGCTTTTGGTTATTGAAGAGTTTCAGCATGCTCCCTTGTGATAAACAGCTTACATGTTGTGCCATTTAAATCTCATTACAACCTTATTTAATAGAGGAAAACACTGAAATTTGGGCAAATTGTTAATTGCTGAGTGTCAGGAGCTGGGCTGCATACCCAGGCCTGGCACATTTCCAAGCCCTCACCTGCCTGGGCAGACTGTCCAGGCCGGAAGCTCCATTCCCCCCACATCACTGCCTGCAACCCCTCAGGAAATGCTTCCTGCTCTCACTCTCAAGGTGCAACTTGGTTGTGAAAAGGAGGCAACTGGCAGACCTCAATTTCTAATTTATTTTGTATTTCAGGGAGAGAAGTTAAACTTCTAGAGAAAACTAGTGGACAATCTCCACAGCAGGTAAGCCATTTTCTTTTCCTTCTTCTGCCTTGGGAAAATAATCTATTCTCTCCACTTTCTATTAACTTTTCTATTACTCAGTCTTTCAATATAGTTTTTATTACCTAAAGCATTAAAACCAGTAGAAAGAGCAATCCCCAATGTCTTTCTTTCTGGATCATTCAGATTAAAGCAGAAATCTGTGCTTTCCTCCTAACTTTTGTTGTTTTGGGATACAATTTTAAAACCTGTGAGATGAGGCATGAGCCAGCTCAGTCTTCATGCTGGAGGATTTAGAATGAGAGCTGGCACAAGAAGCCAGCACACTGCCTTGTTTGAGCTGAGCTAGAAACGTGCACGTCAGGCAACTCAAACTTTTTGCCTCCCCACACATGCCCACAAATGACTGCAAAAGCACAGTGAGTATTAATTTGGGGACTATAAATAGATTTTAGCAAGTAGATGAATTCACAACTATGGAATCCACAAATAAAGAGGCCCGACTGCACATATAAAGCACGTAGATTAACACCTGGTGCATAGGAAGCTCTGTGTAAGTTTGATATTTTTAGTCATCATCTTCGTGATTATAGGTTATTAAATATCCTGAGGACGCTGGGTGCCTGTGAGAAGTTTTAGGCAGGAGGAATGATATGATTCAGATTCGTGTCCTAGAAAGATCATGTGCCTCCCATGTGGCAAACATATCAGGAGACACAGGTGGGTACAGATGACAGGATGTTGCAGTAATTCAGGTAAGAGAGTGACTAGCACCCAGTGGTTAAAGAATGTCCCAGACGATGCCCATCAACAAGACAGCAGTCAACATTTATTAAGAACCTATTACTTGTCAGATACACTTTGCCAGGCCCATGACATGTTTAAATCATGTGACCCTCATAGAAGCCCCGCAAGGTTAGATGTTACTGTTTCCCCCATCTACTGGCTGGTAAAACTGAGAAGTTAAGCCACTTAGGATCACACATTTATTTAGAACAGGCCAATCCAGATTTTGACTCCAGAGCCCTCTCCCTTAATTACAACTCTCGACTGTCTTCTGTGTACTGGAGTTTTAAGTTCCTCCTCCTCTTTTAAACCACATATGATTGTAAACATGTGGTTCGACCACTCCTTCTGGTAACGTGGCAGTAAAAATGAAAGTGATCATGTACTAACGCCACAGGTGTTTCTGGTGTTTTTAAGCAGAGACCCTACTCAAGACAGGTGATGCTGGACTTCCTCTGTAACTTGAACCAATGTCAGGTAGATCAGCCCAACAAGCTGAGCTGAGTTTTATCAGGTGACACTGTTACCGTGATGATCGGGAGTGCAATGGAAGGAGGTCCCCTGACTCCCACAGACTAAAACATAAAACTGCATGTGCTAATTAGGCGAAGACACATCATCTTCATTTCAGATTTTTAAAATCTTCTCAAATAAACTATGTTCATATTATCTAAGGATTCACCAAAGTACACTTGTTCCTATCCCGAGACTAAAAGCCATCCGGCAGGTCATGGCCTGCCCCGCATCTTCAGGCGCCGTGTGATGAGCCCTGAACCATGGGCTTGGTTGGGTTTTCAGTGACAATCTGTTGGTTCATCGGTGAATAAGATTCTACCCAAGTAGCAGAATTTGGGGAAAACATCTAATTCCATATCATTGATGAAATCTGTCATTGTAACTGAGATTACATGTGTAATAAATTGAGCTGTATGTAGGGTGTTATAGGCCACTTTCTCTTCAGGGCTGTTTTAATTTGCATGACGTCCCCAACGTACACTTCAGAAGCACATTGATAAGCACGTGGTGATATCTGCATTACCAACTGTAAGGGTTTAGATATTCATCTGTTGAATTGGAGCTTCAGTGAAGCATTTAGGGGCATATTAAAAATTAACTTCCTGCCACTAGCTTGATAATGGGGAATGGATTAATATGGCCTGCCACCTATGCTAATAATAGGGAATACCTTCTGCATTTTAACAGACATGAAGAACATTGAAATTTACTTGTTAACCACTGTCAATCACATCCATTAATGATGCTGAGCATTTTCATGAGATACTGAAAATGGTGTGAAGGTCCTTATGTCCTCTATACTTGCTCTGGTGGTAATTTTAGAATATATACAGGAAGGGTTTAGGAGCTTGGAAGGCAAGATAGGAGACCTATTTGGAAGTTACACTGCATAGCAAACAGACCAATTTTGGGTGGGAAAGGGAAAAGGACTGGATGGAGATGATGGAGGGCTACAGTCTCTTCCCCAACCACTGTTGACTTCCTCCCATCCTCTCCCCATGACCTGCCCTACATCAGGCGTGCAGCAGGCAGCAACATGTACATTATATATACCAATTTTTGCCAATACCAATTCCAACAATGTTGTATATTATGTAGTAACTTAGCCAGAAAGTCTTTGGCCAGGATATCATTTGTATTAGGCAAGGTCCAGTCAGAAACAGGAATTCCTCCTTTCAAACAGAGGGAAGTTATAGCCTGCATATAGGGTTAGGCAGGTATTAGAAGAACTGGGAAACCACATGAGATAGTGAGGCAATACAGAGCTGGTTAGGGCAGGATGTCACCATCCTAGGGTGAGACAGAACCAGCTGCTGGGGCCATGCTGAGACGCCATGGCACCAGGGAGGGCAGGGCTGCTAGTGGAGGAGGTACAGCCACTGCCAGGATGGACCGGATACTGTCCAAAGCAGGGATAAGGGTGGCAATACTCTAGCTTTTCCCTTCTTCCCCCTCTAGTCTATCACCAGCACGTTCCATCGGTGGGACTAGCTGCATCCAGAGGGCAGGGGGTCTTCAGCATTATGGTACCCTGGGGAACTGAGCAAGGGAAGGCTGATCTGAGAGCAGACAGGCAGTGGACCAGCCTAATGCCTTAGGTTTGTTCCAGCTGTGCCCCAATTAGTAAGCACCTAGGTTGTTCAGATTGATCCTGTCCTTCTAGGCATTTGGTTATTTTAACTTTTCCTTATGACAGCCCCGAACAGAGAAGGATAAAAGACTGAACATAAACTAGAAAGTGTTTAAAAGCAAATTCTAAAAAATAAAGAAATTTTTTGGAAACTTAAGAGGATGGGAAAACTGTACCGTTAGGAATGGGTTTGGGGACAGTGACTATATAGGTATTAGTTTCTGACCAGCATAAAATTATGTCCTGGCCAATTTGGTTTGGGCCACATCTTTTGTCACCGAAAGGGGCCAGTGGTGATAGTAGCTACCTTACTGTTTGCCAGGAACTCCCCAAGCCACAAGCATTCTTAGGATGTCAGTCTTCCCTTCGACCCAGCAGCAAGCAGCATAGCAAAGCAGAGGCCTGCACTGCCGTGACCTCCTTACAGCGGTGAAGCAGTGGTTCTCAAAGTGTGGTCCCCAGGCAGCAGCAGCATCTCCTGGGAGCTGTTAGAAATGCAGGTTGTCAGGCCCAACTCAGACACAGGGAGATTCATTCCATGCCCTCTGCTCCTCAGTGCGTCCGCCAGGATCCCTGGCATGCGCACACCCGTCTTTACCTAGTAATGGATTGTACCTCACCTGCTCCAGACAAGAGCTTACTCCCAGCGTTACAGGGCAGAGGAAACCGGCACAGCTTCCCAAGCATTTTCCCTAAAGCAGTTCCCATCAGGGGCACAGGAGGACCAGCTAACTGGTGAGGTATCTAGAGGGCTGACCACAAGCTATTAACAGAACTCTAAATTTCTGTAATGCCTTCTGTTTAATTCTAATAATTCATACAAATTTTGGTTTTTCAAACACAATATTCTGAATTTACTTTAAATAAAAATAATGAGCTTCTTCCCCCAAAACCTTCACATTGGTTTATATGTATCTTTGTGGCTTACCTTTATCACTTAGTTCATGGCCACTTACCCTCATCTGGAAGGTGGGGCCCCAACAGCAGCCAAACGGACAGCATATCTAAGCTGGGGGAGGAACTGGACCCCTCCCCACCCCACAGGTTCTTTCCTCCCCCAGCCTCTTCCATAAAATTGTTGTCCAGACATACAGGTGGGAGAGAGAAAACCAGACTCTCCCATTTGCAAGTTTGATGAGCAGTCACTGTGTCACCAGAGGCCTCTGTAGAATTGCAGGAACCTTTTAACCCCACCATGTTCTGAAGAATAAACTTCACTCCTGGCCAGAGCTGGAGGAGGCCCTGCCATATGGTGGTGCCATGGCCACCAGGACTTAAAGGTGACTGTCTGGAATATTTACCACATCACCTATTCCTTAACTTTGCCTCAAGACAAAGCACCTATCCTGTGTTTGCCAAATCTCGTTACTGACGGCTGTGCCATTTCAAAGCCCTCCCTTGAAATTAAATAACCGCTGCATACTTCCATCTGGTGGTCAGTCCATGAAATTACACCTTAAATTTCTGTCACGGTTCAAGAGAATCGTTCCCTTTTGCAAGTTACTGTATCACAGGCTGTTTCTTATTGTGTAATCAGTGGACTCAGAAAACAATAGAACCTACCAAGACAGGAGCCAGGAAATACTACTACTAATAAAATTTTAACAGCATTTATAATAGCTATACTATACCACTTTCTTCTACCTCCATTTACTTATCTATGAAATACTGGTTCTCACTTTAAAGAAGTGTTGTAAAGTTGAAATGAATGAATAGAAGAAAGTTCCTAAAGCAGTATATGATGCATAATAAATTCTCAAATGTTAACTACTTTACATTCATTCAGAAGTACTGGCGGTATGCCAGCATTATAGCAAATGCCTTACATACTTTTATCATTAATGTTCAAACCAATCCTGACAAGGTGGAACTGTTATAGTTCCCATTTTTCAGATTAGCCATCTGGAGCTCACAGAAGCTGAGAAATTTGCTTAGATGTTGCCAAGCTAGTAAGTGCTACTAACGCTAATAATTCTAGAGGTAGAATTGCAACCCGCAGCTCTGGCCCCACACTCGTCTAACCACTGTACTGAATGCTGGTGCAGTCTGATGAATAATCCCAGTGTTTATATAAATTCCATCCTGCTTCACACATATACCCAAGCTCAACACGCATGTATGCACGTGCACATGTAGACACACACACACACACACACACACTCACACTCATGACTCAGTTCTCTCAGGAAGCACCCAGAATGCCATTGTTTCCCAGAACCTAACACAGTGCCTGGTACATACCAGGGGTTCAGTGATGAGCTGTGGAGTCGGGGAAGATGCTGTGTAATGACTGTGACCATTCATGAAACATCTGTCCCAAGGACAGCAGACTAATTACACCAGAAAAGAAAAGCATGATGTCAGATCTTGAGAAGAAGACTGGGCCTATGAAATGTTTCCAAGTTCCACCAAATGATTGCAATATACTAACATAAGGATGAGAAGAAGAAAAAAAAATGGACTGACAATATCACTACTGTAAAAAAAAAAAATTCTTTCCACATTCAACACAGACATCAAGGGTTCTGTGACCCCAGCAGCAGTGAAGTTGTGGGGCCGGAACCCGGCTGGCTCCTCAGGGTTCGTGCAGTGGAAGCGCCATAGGAGCAGTGCAGGTACCTCCTCAGGCAGGCCTACCAGCAGGGCCAGCCGGGAAAGGCCAGGGAGGCAGCCCTTGAAATGGTAGGACTCGAGTGGGCCTAGGGCAGCCTTTCATGGAGAAATACCAATTTCAACCCTGACATTTCACCCTCATAGTATGATTCTTTTGGCTCCTGAAAACTTAAATTTTACATGATTACCTTTTAAATGCAAATATTCCAGGAGGCCAAGGGTCACGAGCCAATACTGTGGGACCCACCAGTTGCCCGCCAGCCCAGTAGCCTGCACCATCCCCTAACCCTCAGTGGGGAAGGGAGCCCAGCAGGCGAACCTCCCCCAGCCTGAGTCCTGTTACCTGAGCCCACCTCCCTCCCAAGGACTTGACTGTTAAACACACACTCTCTCCCCCCCATCTCAAGTCCCCAGGGCTTTGGTCAGTGGTGCCCCTGGCAGAGAGGCCGAGGGGACCTCCACCACAGAGCCGAGACCTGAGGGCATGAGCTAGGGAACTTGGGGCCTGAAGAAGGAAGCGGGAGGAGAAATTTCCGTTCAGTCAGTATCGTAATTTGGGGTGACTGTGGACTTGAGACTCAGATACACCTCAGTGGTTTCGCGATAGGGCAGTTTACAAACCACTGAGTGGGGTTCCCCACCTGCAAAAGAGTCATACTGAAGCCTGCCCTGCCTCTGTATTCAGTGAGATAACAGTGTGTAAACCAAGTTGACGAGAGGGTCCATGAGGGAAGTTCCGTGCCACTGATTCACCGTTTAGATTGTTAGATTTTGAAGAGAACTTTGATGTCATGGACTCCCTCTGCAGATAAAGAAACTGAGAAATCAAGAGATTACACAACTTCCCCATGTCCTTGCAGCTGGTAATGGAGCCTTTGCCTGGCTGATTTCATTCAAACACCATGTTACACTTTAAGTTTGGGGCACAAAACTCCCCCTGATCATTAGGATTGACATTTCAATGGTTGTTCCCAAAACACTTCACAAAACACAAGTCTTGTAAGTTGTTATTGAGTCTTTGGGGAGGGAAGGGGAGTTCTATGGTCTAATAATTTGGGGAAATACTGGATTAAACAAGGTGAAATAATTCTTTTTTATAACCATGAATGTTCATCTTTAATCTCTGCTGGTCCCAAACCTATTTGGCCAGAAAACCCTTTTTGGAGGAATACCCTCTGAACACATCTCTGCACATAAATTCCCAACTCATCAAACCCAGTTCCAGGTGATGCTAATGTTTATTGTAGGACTTGACATAAAATGGACTATTTGGTGATGCTGATAATTTAAGGTCTACATAGAGCCTTTCAGGTTCTCTAAAATCACTGAAGCTCAGCCTTGTAAGGAGAAAAGGAAATATACTGAAAAATAGTTTTCAAAGCCTGCTGGTCAAGGAAGAAATGGTTCTGCTGAGGAACTAGATTGGGTAGTCAAGAACTTACTTTGTCTTTTTTCAATTACCGATTCAGTACTGCCTGTGAAGTTGGGCAGGCGGTCTCTCGTTTCCTCTAGAATACCTGCTAGTTTCTTCAGCGCCTGGTAGTTATTTTTATTCATTCCTCTTGAACCCAGGTGCTCCACACCCAGAAGCAACTCCCTAAATATTTGTCGACTTCACCTGCTGACAAGGTTACGTGCAATCCCAACTGTTTTCTAAACATTAGCCAGTTGGTTTTTCAAACAGAGCTGAAGTGTGTTTAATTTTATCATAACTCTCTTCCACGAACTCCAAATTCCATAAACCGAAACCGCTTGCCAGCAGACCCTTGAAGCGGAACCTCATGGACCCTTGCAAATGGCTAAACAGAGGTTTTGCTGGTTCCCAGGCCGGGGAGGGGGGACCGGAGTCCCCACCATCTCTTTCAGCCCGTGGGCCTGTCTCGTCACTTGGGACCTCCGGGTACTGTGAGAGCTGGTCATGGAGAGGGGTAACCCTCGACTGGAATAACTTATAAAATCTCATCGTCACCCATCACTCACCGGGCAGTGCTTCATTTGAGTGGCAAGCGAGAAGGGCTCCGCATGCGCCGATTGCTGCTCTGGGTCAGGCCCTGCCTGTGAGGAGCTCGCGTTGGGCGAGGAGGCAGACAGCCCGCCCACTGACCAGTGACAGACCGGTTCTGGCTCCCTCTCTGAAGGGGGCAGCCTGACGGCAGGAACCATGGCTTCTTTGCTCCAGAGTTCCAGTGCCTCGGGCTGGGGACAGAGAAATGGTCTCCAGGGCCTCCTCAGAATGACAGCGGTATGCAGAAGGCCGGTGGGCTTCTGACAAGCTCCTCTCCGGGGCCTTTGCCCTCGTGCTGCTTTCTAGGGAACGGCGGTGATTTCCTCCAGGTGCTCGTTCCTAGCCCAGGACAAGGAGAACAAGAACTGACATTAGGTTATGGAGGGCTTTTTTTTTTTTAACTTCCCGTATTTTCTTGTAATTTTGACATTATGTCAGGCTTTCAGAAAAGTTGCAAAAGTGCAAAAGAATCCCTACATACCCTCTACTCACAGTTCCCACCTGTTAGCATTTACCACTTTTCCTTTCCTTATGTACATACAATTTTTTTCTGAATTATTTTAATAAGCTGCAGATACTATGCCCCTTACCCCTAAGTACCTCACTGTGTATTTCCTAAGAACAAGGGCATTCTCATATAACTCCAATGCACTGATCCGAATCAGCAAATTAGTATTGATTTAATACTGTTCCTTAATCGACAGGTCTTACTCCGATTTCACCAATTGTGTCAATAATGGCCTCTTGGCAAAAAAACAGTACATGACATCCACTTGTCATCCTCATCTCCTTGAATCTGGAATAGTTCCATAGTCTTTGTTTTTCATAATAGCACTTTTAGAGTACAGACCAGTGGTTCTGCAGAATATCTCCTCAACTAGGATTTGACCGGTGTGGCTGCAGGCTTCAAACTCGGTTCTGCTCTTTCAGCAGGAAACTCAGAGAAGTGCAGCTGAGCTCTGAGGGCATCTCATCAGGGCACATGCTCTGGGTTAGTCCCCTTCCTGGAATCTTACCTTTGACTATTAGATTCAGGTGCTCTGTGCTAGGTTTCTCAACTGCAAAGACAGTTTTGCCCTGAAGCATATGATGGGGAAATACTTGGGAACTAACTGTCCTGTTCTCCTCAAACTTTCACCCACTAGTCTCAGCATCCATTGATAATTCTTGCTCAAATCAACTATTGTTATGATCGTTGTCCAATGGTCATTTTTCTAGTTCCTTGTATGGTAGCAGAGCTCTCCCATTTTTACATGTGTAACAGTGCAGATTCATAGATCCTTGTTTCATTCAGCGGATTGCAATCCTTTTTATAGGTAGTGTTTATTTTGGTGTCCCAGTTCCAGATTTGGCCAGTAGAACCTGTACGGGTTGGTTCCTGTGTCCTTTTGACCTGTCCCTGTCATTCTTTAAGTCCATTACTATTCAAAGGCAGCCCTTTCTAGCTGGGTTGAAACTTCTAAATGTTTCCTTGACTTCCTAATGAATAGTCAGTTTCTGTGCCTCCTTAGAAGACCCCTGTTTTCCATGGCCTCCCCCTTTCCCCCACTCTTCACTACAAGGCATCTTGTGAAACAGGATTTTCCAGCAAGGAGACTTGACTGGTAATTGACAGGGCATTAGTGTGTCCATCTTCAAACAGAGGGCTGTTTAACTTCATCCCAAAACACAAGACAGAGTCAACCGCCCGCGTAGGCGGGCGCCAGTGATGGACACATCATCCTAATGGTATTTGCTTTTCCCTACGTAAACCAGATGATGCTGGCAAAGGATTTGCCCTTTGCTTTTCTGTTGCTTTTTTATACTCCTAAGAGAAAGTACATTTTGATTCTGCTCAGTAGTAAAGGTCACCTGACAGCTGAGCTGCCCCCTTGAAGCTAGCTGTTGTCAAAGTGCAGGAAAGAAAGGAAGCAGGCTGACTGCCTGTTTGACTCAATCTGACTTTAGCAGAGCATATTTGTTTGTTTCTCCCATTTCCATGTCACTCTGGACAAGGAGTATTTCTTTCTTGCACCTGGAAATGGAAGAACTCAGTAAAAGCAATATCTGAATGTGGGAGCGACATATGAAAAGAGAAACTGATTTGATAGTAGGAGGGAAGATAGATGATTGCAGATAGAGCACGTGGGGGCTGGGTGTAAATACATTAGTCCCCACCCTTTTCAGTGTCAGCGGTCACAAACCTTGGATGTGAGAGCTTAGAGCCATTTCATTGAGAGAAGGACTGTGGCGGGGGAAGGAACCCTCTCGGGTGAGGTGAGAGGAGGCCGAACCTCTAACCAGGAAGAGTCTGCCTCCCCTGGGCTGGGAGGTGCCCGAGCAAGGCCCTCAGGTAGGAACCAGGGCTAGAGGAAACCCGTGTGCTGTGCCCTAAAGGGATGCAGTGGGGGAGAGGCCAAACTGGAAACTTGATCCTGAAAGGAGCAAAATAGCAAAATGTCCTTTATAACTACATTTCTTTGAAGAAAAATACAGATCCTGGGGTTTTCCTGGGGTGGGGGGAACCTAAAAGCCACAAAAGGCATGTAGATTGTATAAGAAACAGGGAAGCATGGGTCTGAGTTGCCTCTTAAATCTGGGTGGTAATCATACTTCAGGGCCTGTTGCTCATGTGGCCACGGCCACCGCAGAGCCTGGGGACAGACTCCCGCTCCAGCCTGGTGAGGGCTCCCCGGGGTCAACTTTGGACAGCAGCTGGCGTCTTGCAAGGCATGCCCTTCCCTCTATTCCTTCCCCACTTCTTTCCCTCCCTCCCGTCTTCCTTTGCCCTTTCCTTCCTTCCTCCCAGAAAACCTTTTCCATCTACAGCTCTCGGGTTCACCCTCCTGAAGCTGGCCCAGCTGGTATTTCTCAATGATTACTCTTTCACAGGTGTCTCCATTACCTTAGGGTGACCCAGAGTGGGCCCTCTCTCATACCCTTCAAAGCCCGTTTTTTTCCCTTTTCTTTGTTTTTGCCCCCTATCCTCCTGGGTGATTTTTTTTTTAAACAGAGTCCAAGATAAACAAAGGTATTGCAAGCTGGAAAGGGGCAGAATTTTAGAGCAGATTGTGGAGGCGGCGGGGGATAAAGAGGGGGCGAGAGGGGTTAGTGGAGGTGAGGGAGTGCATGCTGGCACTTTTCATCTATCCTACGGATGTATGGAGTGTTAGCCAAAAATGGGTGTAAGTGGGAAACAGAGGCTGGGAACAAAATCCTGGGCTTTGGAAAGGGGACCATTTGATCGAGAGTGCTTTGAAAAAGGAAAAGGCTGCACACATGTATTGCTGGCTAGGCTCCCAGGGATTTCTGCCTCTAGGGGACGTTTGTTGCTCTTGGGACTTAACGTCTGTCAGTTGGTGCCACAGATGATATAAATACACAGTTCTGCCCTTAGTCCAGGAACAAGTGTTACTTGGTATTGTTAATGCTCTTCTGGTTTGTACGTGTGTATGGCAACTAGATTACATCTTAGGTGCAGGGCCTCTACCTTTTCTGTTTTCTAACATGCTGTATCCAAACAGGGCTGAGCAATAAATAAGCATATGCTTACTATCCATATTAACTCATATAATCCCCAACAGCACTATGTGGTAGATATGTCATTATCCCCATTCACAGATGAAATAGCTGACACACAGCCAGTAAGAGGCAGAGCTGGGCTCTGAACCAGATAATCCAGGTAAATCTCTCCATTTCATATCTGTAATCACACCTGCAAAGATTTTGGGGGTGGGGGTGGGTGGGGAGGTCATATGGGGTAGCATTCTCAAATTCCAGAGATTAGAACGTGGATATCTTTTGGCGGGCCATTTTTTCAGCCCTCCATAGGAGGTTATTTGTGGATTTTACTTATCGATGTAAACCTAGTCTCCTGTAACCAACCAATCTATAACTTCTTAAAAAGCACCCATCATTTACTCTGTAGGTAAATGTTTAGGAAGTAGCATCTTGGGAATTCAATTCAAAAATGAAAGGAACTAGAAGAGGGGAGGCAGCAACACAGCCAACAGTGAATGACTTCTCTTCCTAGCGCAGACATAGTATGGAGACAGAGGGACTAGGGCTTTAGATTGTTATGGGCTTGTCTTTTTAAAGGTGGTAGATATTAGAAATGGAGAATGATTTAATGATTCACCCACACTAATTTTTAGGATTTTCAGAGGAAGGACCAGAATACTTGTCAGTTTTATATGAAGAGAGGATTTGATTCCAAGGGCAATTATCAGGAAAAGTGAAACTAGGGAAAGGGCAGGGAACAGTGAGTGGGCAGGTGAAATAAAAGCAGCACAGATCTGAGTCCATCTGCCACCAGGAAACCCCAGGGGCATGTCCTTGAGCTGCCAAAGAGTGGAGGCTATGGATTGTAGCTGGGATGGGCCCAGTGATGGGGAAGGCAAAACAGGTAAATCTTGTCATGCTGACTCCAGCTGGAACCCCCGTAGCCTAATGTCCTTTGGTACTTCAGTAGCTAATGCCCTGGCAAGGAACCCTCTCCTCTCCCTTACATCTCCTGCTGCTGCCCAGTGGCTGCCTCCTGGCTGGGTTCCCACATCCCCAGGAGAAGGCAATGGGATAGAAAGTGGCACAGTTTCAATCCCACCTTTCTCCCCCTAACATTCTTCAGCCTGTGTTTCCTCATTTGCAAAATGGTGATACGTAACTCCCAAGGGTGGGGCACAGAGACAAGTGTCAGTGAATGCTTGAGAACTCCGAATCGGTGATTTGGGGTACACGAAGGTGTTCCCAGTGAACAGTGTCCTCCCTGCACCACGGTATTGTCCTTTTGCCAAATATCGTGGATTTTATTTATCAGTGTAAACCTGGTAACTCCACTAACTTGGAGTACCTAGGAAAGAAAAGGCAAACGTAATTCCTCTTAAAATGTAGCTCACGATGTTCTCTCCTTTTTACACTTTCTTTTCCAGATGGTAATAAAAAATAATCCAGATGGGGTGCAGATGCTGTAAAATGATACAAAGGTAAAGTTGAAAACATGCCTCACTGGGATGGAGGAATTCATGATCACTATGGAGGCACTTTCAGAGACCATGTGTGGGTTCTGGGCATTGGTCCAGTTTGGGGCATGACCAGCACTGCCAAGAGATTGAGAGTTGGGGGTTGTTCTGATCTCATTAAAGAGGACATGTGGCCTCGATTTTTGAACTTTTTTTGCTCACTGCTTACAGCATGTCGGGACTGCCGTCATGCTCTGAGACTGACTTTGGTTTGGGTTGAATTTCCATTTCTCCAGAGAGCCTCAACACAAGAAAAGCTTGGGTTTCAGAGGCTGCCTGAAATGGCATCACTAAAAATAAGCGCCCTGTCACCTATGTGCTTTTAGTTTTGTCCAGATTCTATTCCATTTATAATGTGGGTAACTAATAAAGGGAAAATATTAACTGATGATTTTGCTTCCTTAACAAATAAAATTACCTTTATTATTCTAGCCCTCTTCCGTATCTATATCTATATACCTGTATCTATTTATCCATATATATGTATACACATACATACATAAAAATATTTTACTCCACTATACTCATAATGTTTGGCTTTATTCAAAAAACATTTATTGTAATAACTATTTATTGTTAAGTATCTTTCATGCTAGTCCAGATTCCATATTTATTGTTTTAATGACTGCATAACATTCCATTGAGAGGATGAACTGTCAGTCCTTAACCACTCATTTCCCTGTTATTGGACATTTGTTTTATGTATTTTTTTTTAATTCCATGAGCCACTCTGTACTTTTATCTTCTTCCTACTCTCTTTTGGATCTCTTCTTGAGATCTATTTCCACTGATAGAACATTTTTATACCTACTCTCTTTGATTTGGACATATACATAGACTTAAAAGAGTAATCACAGAAATTAGGTCAGTAGGAACAGTAGAAAGAAGTGGAGCTTGTAGCAGAAAGTACTAATAATGGAAGCTAGTTATTAATAAAGTTACCAATAAATAAAGCTAATTAATAATTAAGCTGACTCACTGCTCACTCTTCTCGCCTCCAGCTATCTCTTTGACCCAGTTCAAGTGCCCTCCCCTGGCTATGTCAACGAAGTCAGCAGCTGCAAGTTAGATGAAGAAGACACTGTTAAATTAAAACGCAAACAGAGCAGTGAAGTCTTGGTGCATAAAAATGACCTTTGGGGTGATGGCTTGAAGAGGACTGCAAGCAGAAGCAGAGCGGGAGGTCCGCAGCAGCCCTGCCAGCCTCACCAAGGGCCGCTCCCGAAGGGGGACACCGGAGGGGAACACTGTGTGGAGAAGACTAGTGGTGCCGTCAATGGCATCGGCCCCGTGGCCGCCCTGCCGCCCGCCGGGGATCCTGGGCCCCACCAGGAAGACAGAGGCTTCTGGGCCAGTACCACGAACAGCGTTCACCCCACTCAACCCTTCCTTGAAGGAGGGGATGCCAGGGAACAGGACTGTGTGCTGCCGGCCTCAGAGGAGACCCAGGTCCTCCGAAATGGGGACTCCAGGGCTCCCTCTAAGGCAGAACATCCCACTTTGGAAGTACAAGACCCTGCCCTCCAGATACCAGCCCCAGATTATCCTCAGCTTTGGGGCTCAGCTGGAGACCACGTTGATCATGAAGAAAAGGATTGTCTCTTCAAGAGCCATGCTGAGGAGCTGTCCCTGGAGGGAATTCACCCCAGGGCTGGGGAGCATGGTTTGAATATGTCCCTGTCCATGAAGAGAAGCTGGGATTCATTAAATGAGGCTGGGGCAGCAGAAGTTCTGGGTGTCTATTTTAAGGAGGAGTCCCCTGCTCAGGCCGTAGCTGTGCTCGATTTGAGAAACAGGTGGGAGGATGTCCACAGCTCCACCTGGGACAGAGGTGGGGAGATGGCAGAAGAGGACGCAGCGGTGGCCGAAGCCCTTGCGGCTTTAGAAGCAGCTACTGCGGGAGAAGATGTGGATGAGGCAGATTAGGGGAGGGATTTAGCACAGTCAAATAAGCTAGCGTCGCACTGCGCGTGTGGGCGTGCGTTCGTTCGTACCTGAGACGCAGGTGCTCTGCGCATGCGCTGGTGCTGCCTCCCTGCTGTGGACGCGCAGCATCTGTCCTGACGGCGAGTGCCTGTGCCACACCACTGCGTCCACGCTGAGAGCATCACTCGGTGAATGGGCTGTCACTGCAGGCACCACAGTTAAGATCAGGGCGGGCTCATATGCCTGTGCCCACAGCACATGCAGAAATTAAACAGCCTGCTCACCAGCCTGCAGAGCTCCCCCTGAACACCTGGTACTGGGTGATTCTGAGAGTGCTCCCCACAGCACAGATCACAGAGCACTGTTTGACTGTAAATTCTGCATCTTGCTTTTGAGAACCATATTGTACCCACCTGGAAAAGGTAATTTAAACATCTAAACGTGCCTAGTGCGTTCCCAGAGCACGCCTTGCCTTCAGTGACAGTTCCCCGGGGAACTAATAACTAACCACTTGTTGGGCAGTGAGGTAAGCTCAGCAGAAGGGTGGAGCAGAGGCCACCGGTAAACAAATGGTTAGTCATTAGCTGTGATACTAAGTCACCTTGACCTTAACGTTTTTACATTATTACTTTTTAATCTCCTTTGGGATTGGGGAGGCCAGTCAAAATAATTCTTAAAACCACTTATGTCATATTTGGGCTTTAAATTCATGATAATTGGAACAGCAGAGATAGGTAGAGTGTTCTATGCCATTTAATGTCTGATTCTGATTAAAAAATAACATGTGCGTCTGTTTTTTTTTCATTGAAGTATGGTTGATACACAATCTTATACTGGTTTCAAGTATACAACACAGTGGTTCAACAGTTACCCATATTATTAAATCCTCACCCCAACTAAGACAGTTACTGTCAACATAGGAAGATGTCACTGAATCATTGGTTGTATTCTCCGTGCTGTACGACCATCCCTGTGACCAGCTTATATTATGATTGAGAATTTTTGTGCCCCTTTATCCCCCTCACCCTCCCCATCCACACACCCCAACCCCTCCCCCATGGTAACCAACAGTCACTTCTCAGTGTCTTATAAATCCACTGCTATTTTCTTCATTTTGTTTTGTTTTTAGATTCTACAGATAATTGAAATCATATGGTGTTTGTCTTGCTCTGCCCGACTTATTTCACTGAACATAATACCCTCTAGGTCCATCCACTTTGTTGCAAATGGCAGGATTTTTTTTCTTTTTTATGGCTGAATAATATTCTGTTGTATATACATACCACCTCTTCTTTATCCATTCTATTGAAAACACTTTGGTTGCCTCCATATCTTGGCTATTGGATATAATGTGGCAATAAACACAGGGGTGCATATATCTTTTTGAATCAAAGATGCTTAGTGGTTTTTTTAGGTTAAATTCCTAGAAGTAGAATTATTGAGTCATATGGTGTTTCTATTTTGAGTTTTTTAAGGAACCTCCACATTGCTTTCCACTGTGACTGCACCAATTTACATTCCCACCAACAGTGTAGGAGAGTTCCCTCTGCTCCACAACCTCACCAACACTTGTTATTTCTTGTCTTTTGGATAGTGACCATTCTGACTGGTGTGAGGTGGTATCTCATTGTGGTTTTGATTTACATTTCCCTGATGATTAGCGATGTGGACCATCTTTTAATGTGCCTGTTGGCCATCTATATTTCTTTGGAAAAATGTTAGGTCCTCTGCCCATTTTTTGACTGGGTTATGAGTTCTTTTGGTATTATGCCTTTTTGTTCTGTTTATGGTGTCCTTTGCTATACAGAAGCTTTTTAGTTTGATGTAGTCCCTCTTGTTCATTTCTTATTTTGTTTCCCTTGCCTGGGTAGATGTATCCAGAAAAAAATTGCTCGTGATTTTGTTCAAGAGATTTTTGCCTCTGTTTTCTTCTAAGTGTTTTATGGTTTCATGTTTTACATGTAGGACTTTGATCCATTTCAAGTTTACTTTTGTGTATGGAGTTAGACAGTAATCCAGTTTCATTCTCTTACATGTAGCTGTCCAGATTTCCCAACACCAGTTACTAAAGAGGCTGTCTTTTCCCATTGTATATTCATGGCTCCTTTATCATATATTAATTGGCCATATAAATTAATTGGCCATGTAAGCTTGGGTTTATATCTGGGCTCTCTATTCTGTTCCATTGATCTATGGGTCCGTTCTTGTGCCAGTACCATATTGTTTTGATTATGCAGCTTGGTAATATAGCTTGAAGTCAGGAAGTATAATCCCCCCCCACCCCCCAGCTTTGTTCTTTCTCAGGAGTGCTTTGGCTATTTGGGGTCTTTTGTGACTCCAATGAATTTTACGATTATTTTCTCTAGTTCATTGAAAAATGCCTTTGGTATTTTGGTAGGGATTGCATTGGATCTGTAAATTGCTCTGGGCAGGATGGCCATTTTGACAATATGAATTCTTCCTATTCTTGAGCGTGGGATAGATTTCCATCTCTTTGTGTCTTTAATTTCTTTCATGAGTGTCTTAGAGTTTTCAGAATACAGGTCTTTCACCTCCTTGGTTAGGTTTATTCCTAGGTATTTATTTTTTTTGGATAGAATTGTAGATGGAATTATTTTCCTGATTTCTGTTTCTGCTACTTTGTTGTTAGTATATAGAAATGCAACAGATTTCAGTGTATTAATTTTGTATCCTACAACTTTGCTGAATTCAGTTACTCTAGTAGTTTTTTGGTGGAGTGTTTAGGGTTTCCTATATCATGCATCTGCAAAATTTGACAGTTTAACTTCTTCCTTACCAATTTGGATGCCTTTTTTATCTTTATCTTGTCTGTTTGGCATGTCTAGGACCTCCAGTACTAGGCTGAATAAAAATGGTGAGTGGACATCCTTGTCTTGTTCCTGATCTTAGAGGCAAAGCTTTCATCTTTTCACCATTGAGTATGATGTTAGCTGTGGGTTTGTTGTTTATGGTCTTTATTATGTTGAGGTACATTCCCTTTATACCCATTTTGTTGAGAGTTTTTGATCATGAATGGATGTTGAATTTTGTCAAATGCTTTTTCTGCATCTATTGAGATGATCATACGGTTTCATCCTTCTTTTTGTTAGTGTGGTGTGTCATGCTGATTGATTTATAAATATTGTACCATCTTTGCATCCCTGCAATAAATCCCACTTGGTTGTTCTGGATGATCCTTTTTATATATTACTGAATTCAGTTTGCTAATATTTTATGAGGATTTTTGCATCTATGTTCACCAGGGATATTGGTCTATAATTTTCTCTTTTGTAGTGTCTTTGATTTTGGTATAGTGATGCTAGCTTCAAAGAATAAGTTAGGAAGTATTCTCTCCTATTTTCTGGAATACTTTAAGGAGGATGGGTATTAGCTCTTCTTTAAATGTTTGTTAGAATTCAACTGTGAAGCTATCTGGTCCTGCACTTTTATTTGTTGGGAGTTTTTGATTACCAGTTCAATTTCATTACTGGCAATTGTTCTGTTCAGATTTTGTTTCTTCCTGGGTCAATTTTGGAAGGTTGTACTTTTCTAGGAATTTGTCCGTTTTTTCTAAGTTGTCCAATTTATTGACATATAGTTTTTCATAGAATTCTCTACTAATTCTTTGTATTTCTGTAGTATCCATTGTGACTATTCCTTTTTTGTTTCTGATTTTGTTTATTTGTGTACTCTCACTTTTTTTCTTGAAAGCCTGGCTAGGGGTTTATCTTTTGTTTATCTTCTCAAAGAAACCAACTCTTCATTTCACTGATTTTTTTTCTATTGTCTTGCTCTTCTCTATTTTATTTATTTCTGCTCTGATCTTTATTACATCCCTCCTTGTAACTTTGGGTTTCATTTGTTCTTCTTTTCCTAGTTTATTTGATTGTGAGTCTGTTTATTGGGGTTGTTCTTATTTCGTCAGGTAGGCCTGTCTTGCTATGAATTTCTGTCTTAGAACAACTTCTGTGGTATCCTACAAATTTTGGACTGTTGTGTTTTTGTTTTCATTTTTCTCCATAAATTACTTGATTTCTTTGATTTGATCATTGATCCATTGATTATTTAGAAGCATGTTATTTAGCCTCCATGTGTTTGTGGGCTATTTTTGTTTTCTTTGTGTAGTTTGTTTCTAATTTCATGCCATATGGTCTAAGAAGTTGCTTGACACAATTTCAATCTTTTTAAATTTATTTAGGTCTTTTTGTGGCCTAGTACGTAATCTTTTCTGGAGAGCATTCTAGGTATACTTGATAAAAATGTGTATCCTGCTGCTTTTGGGGAGAATGTTCTGTAGATATCTGTTAAGTCCATGTACTCTAATGTGTTCATGCCTCTGTTTCATTATTGATTTTCTGTCTGATCTGTCCATTGATATAAGTGGCATTTTAAAGTCCCGAATATGATTGAGTTACAATCTGTTTCCTGCTTTAGTTTTGTTAGTGTTTGTCTTATATACTTAGGTGCTCCTATGTTGGCTGCATAGATATTTATAATTGTTATATCCTTTTGTTGGACTGACCCCTTTATCATTATGTAATGAACTTCTTTGTCTCTGGTTACTTTCTTTGTTCTGAAATCTATTTTGTCTAAGTACTGCTACTCCTTTTTTCTCCCTATTATTTGCATGAAGTATCTTTTTACATCACTTTATTTTCAGTCTGTGTATGTCTTTAGGTCTGAAATGAGTCTCTTGTAGGCAACATACAGATATGGGTCTTGTTTCTTTATCCATTCTGCCACCCTGTGTCTTTTGATTGGTGCATCCAGTCCATTTACATTTAAGGTGATCATGGATAGATATGAATTTATTGCCATGTTATTAATGTTTTCTGGTTGTTTTTGTAGTTCCTCTCTATTCCTTTCTTCCTGTCCAACTCTTCTCCTGTTATTTGATGGTTTTCTTTAGTGTTGTGATTGGATTTCTCATTTTTTAATTTTTTTGTGTATCTATTATAGGCTTTAGGTTTGTGGTTATCATAACATTTATGAATAGCTTCCTAACTACATAACAGTCTATATTAAGTTGATGATTGCTATATTTCAAACACAGTCTGAAAGTATTTTTCTTCTTCCTCCTCCTCCATCCTTTCTGTATTAGATGTCATAATCTGCATTTTTTGTGTATCCTTTGACTGATTTTGTGTATAATTGGTTTTACTACCTTTGTTTTGTTTTAATTTCATACTTGCTTGGTAAGTAATTGGTCTACTACACCTTTACTGTGGGTTTATTTTTACTGGTGGAAAACTATTTAAGCTTAAGAACATGCCCATCTACAGAAGTCCCTTTAACATAACTTGTAATGATGGTTTAGAGGTGGCAAATTTCTTCAGCCTTCATTTACCTGGGAAGTTTTTAATCTCTCCTTCAAATTTGAATGATAATCTTGTAGGTAGAGGATTCTCGGTTGAATGTCCTTCTGTTTCAATACATTAAATATTTCATGCCACTCCCTTCTGGCCTGCAAAGTTTCTGCTGAGAAATGTGCCCATAGCCTTGTGGGGTTTACCTTATAAGTAATGTTTTTTTCCTCTCTGGCTGTTTTCAATACCCTCTCTTTATACTTAATCCCTGTCATTTTAATTATTATATATCTTGTTGTTGTCTTCCTGGGATTCCTTTTGTTAGGGACTCTGCATTCCCAGGATTTCTATTTCCTTCCCCACATTGGGGAAGTTTTCAGCAACGATTTCTTCAAAGAGACTTTCTACCCCTTTGTCTCTCTTTTCTCCTTCTGATACCCCTATAGTATGAATATTGTTTCATTTGGTGTCACACAGCTCTCTTAGCATCCTCTCATTTCTAGAGATTCTATTTTCTCTCTGCTCCTCAGCTTCATTGTTTTCCTTTTCTCTAATATCCATCTCTTTGTTTCCTCTACTTGCAGCAATCTGTTATTCACTTCCTCTGTTATATTTTTCATTTCAGTTACTCTGTTCTTCTCTGAATGGCTCTTTTTCAACTCTTCTCTTTCTTGAAGTCCTCCCTGAGATCATCAATACTTGTCCACAGATCAGTGAGCATATTTATGACTGTTACTTTGAGGTGTTTATCAAGAAGATTGGTAATATCTATTTCACTTAGCCCCCTTTCTGCTGTCTTATCCTGTTCTTTTGTTTGGAACATATTCCTCTGCCTCCTTATTTTGTCAGGGTTTCTGTGTTTGATGGATCCGCTATTCTTCCTGGTCTAGAGGCTTTATGAAGAAGGCATCCTGTAGTGTCCAGAATCCCAAGATGCTTTACTCTCCAGTGTTCTTTGCAGTGGATCCTCAGTTGCTGTTGGTGGGCTATGGGCAGGGCCACCTTTCTGTGTGCTAGCAGTGGTCTATCTCAGTCTGCCTTGGCACGCTCTTTGTGAACAGAGCAGTGGCACTTCTGCTGGAATATTGTGGGTGGGACTGTCCTCTGCAGTTATGACAGTGCTGTGGGCTAACGGGTGCACAGTGCCCGGCTGGGACCCCTGCAAGGAGGAAGGAGCACTCAGAGCTAGCTCCCACAGGTGCCTCCCCAGCTGGGCTGAGAGAGGGCCAAGAAAGCTGGGAAAGCTTCCCTCTGCCTGCCAGGCAGCAACGTCTGAAACTGCTGGCCCTAGTGGTCCAGGGGGCAGGCAGGTGTGCAGGGAAGCACCTCGGAGCTGAGCTGCCTGCAAGGGCAATGGAGCATTTGGGGCTCCTGTGAGTGCCCGGCCTGTTGGGCTGAGGGAGTACTGGGGAAGTGTCCACCTGCCCTTTCTCCTATGGGGAGAGCTCTCTGTCCAATCTTCACCCCTCTGGCATCCCTCCTGCTGCTGGTCCTCTGTTTTGGGTCTCAGTGGGACTGAGGGGGCATGCCTGTCCTCCTCAAGTGGCAAGAGTCAGCCTCCCAGAGTGCTCCAACTCTCCATGGTGCCGAGTGCTGTTAATCAAAGATGATGCAGTGTGGACTCATATTCCCAGAGCAGATCTCCAAGGCCAGGTGTGCAGAGTTTCTGAGCATTTATCCCTCTCCTGCTCAGTTCCTTTTTCTCCCATTTGTGGGCTGGGATGAGGGAAGGGCTAGGGTCCAGACTGATCGTGGCTCTGCCGCTTTGCCCTTCTCTGTGTGGTCTTCTCTTCTTCCAGGTGTAGGTGGCCTGTTCTGCAGTCTTCAGGTCATTTTCAAGGTTAGTTGTATTTGCTGTACTTGCTTGGTGTGGGGGGCGGGGGAGGTTTCTGCCTTGCCTTCTTACGCCACCATCTTTTTTCTTTCCTCTGCATCTGTCTTTTAACACAAAGGTGGTTCTGATTTCCCCAACTGAGTGTCAATAAGCCTTGATATTTCTTTCTATTTAAAGAGCTAAACTACTAAATCACTGTTGAGGAGAGCAAATCAGCTTGCCAAGAACAGCCTGGGCTCTCTGTCCCTGGAATTCAACCTCTTGACACCATGACTGCATGTGCCTGTCTTAGCAGAGTGGGTCAACAGCGCACTCTGCATTTCAGCCTTCTAAGTTATACACACAGGGGCAACCGTTCTGATACAGCTCAGTGGAGAATCTAGAGGATGGTGAAGACTATCTAGAAAAATATAAATGTGAAAGAGGCTTTATGATGTTTTTATAAAATAGGCTTTAAAATCTGACTGACTTCGGTCTGATTTTCAGCGTTGCCACATGATATTGGGCAAGTAATTTATCCCTTCTATTTGCCCATCTGTTAAGTGAGGATAATAATAGCATGTACTTTGTTAAGATTAAATAAAATTATGCAAGTGTTTAGCACAGTGCTTGGCACACAGTAGGCATGCAATAAAATGTCTTACTAGTTAAAAACAAATCCTTTAACAATTATTTTTTACATCCTTACAACTGAAAACTCTAGTACTGTGAAGTACCTATAACATCATTATATTGTGGTAATTATTAAACATAAAACTTGACTTCTGAGCCTTCCAACCAGCATCCTTATACCCTTACAGATGCTTAACATATATCACTCTGGATTCATTTGGTGACAGGCCATCTCTAATACAAGGTCACTCAGAGCCCTGAAAACAGACTGTCAGCATTGTTAACTGCACAGTAGGTGTGTTCATTAGTGTTTTTAGTACCCCAAACACTTAGTATTTCAGAGCTATTCCCTCAACAGTGTTCCAAATGTGTCTGTTGGGATTGGGTTCTGCTTCATAGGATAAATGACTTATAAAAATAGGGCTTTATTTACCTTATGTAAAAGTCTGGATGTAGCAGTCCAGGCTGGTAGAGTGAGTGTTCCACGTCATTATCCTGTCATCTTGACTTCCTTCTCAAGACCACTGTAGTTCAAAGTGGCTGCTGGGTTTCCAGTCATACATTTGCTTTCCAGGCAGGAAAAAGAATAAAGGGTCAGAGGATCTTACTCCCTCCCTATTATAAGGACTACCCAGAAGTATAAGTCAACCCTTCCACTTACTTCATAGGTCAACATCTGGTCATTTGGTCACATCTAGCTGCAAGAAAGGCTAAGAAACTTACCTTTCTGCCTGTGTACATGGCTTCCCCAAACAAATTCAAGATCCAGATACTAAAAGGGAGAGAATGGACATTGAGTTTTGAGGTGGTAAGCTTACAGTCTCTGCCAAACCAGGCCTTCAAAACACAAAAGCCTAGGCTAGAAACAATTTGCAAGAGCTTGAAAGATTGTATTTACATGTAGCATAATACAGAGGAGATTAAACCTTTGGCCCAGGAGACTGGACAGCTACAACCATCTCAACTTCCCACTGGTGTCTCTAAAACAGAAGGATGAAAGAAGAAAAGTCAGACAAGAAAGGGATTAGGTGAGGAGGTAGTGAAGGCAGGTTTGTTTCCCTTGCACAGAAACACAGTTCTGCATTTACAGATGTACATAGTTTTACATTTTAGGACTGCTGCAGGTATTTCACCATGATTAGCAACTTAAGTTGTGTGCATAATTGCTTCAAAAAGGTTAGTGGGTGACCAAGAATTTCAGGGGCTTTTTTTAAACAAATGCTGACCTCTTGTCCTTACCCCACTATCCAGCCTCCACCAGAGGATGCCAGAGGAAAGTCAGAATCTTCAGGTTGAAAAGAAATTCCAGATTTTAGCTTTACCAGATGATGTAGCAGCTGTCTAAATGTGGTACTCTGTCTCGTGTCTTCTTTTTGCAGCCTGGTGCCACCCCATTGGGAAGGTAATGTTGGCAGTAGTGAACTTTTCAAACATTCTGGAAATTTGAAAGCACAGGTACATTCTGAAAGTAAGGCACTGGCTATGATTAGGGGCAGACATCCTAGTTTGAGCTTAGTAAATTGTATCATGTAGCTGTTTACCATGTTAAATCTTGATTTTGATAAGCAATTATTTCCATATTATATATACATAAGCATTTTTTTTTACTGGGGGAAGTTGAACTATCATATAAATTTGAAAGTAAATATTTTTCCTGGTTTCCAAGGCAGATAGTAGCAATTTGTTGTAACTGTCAAACCAGATCCCCAAAAGAATGAAGAGAATTTGAAGTTTCTTAGCACACAACCATTTGTCCATTCTCAATAACTGTTGGCCAGTCACTGTTTCCCTCTTTCTGCCTCACTCTGCCTCAGACCCAGAGGGTAGATGCTCTCTGTCTTCCTAAGTCCTTCATCAACATCTCCAAGCCAGAGGCCCAGAAGGAATGAAAGAGGTACCAAATGCAAGTATACGAGCAAAGAACTCCCGAGTTCCTAACTTTGTTGCCTGTGTGCAGACCCAGGAATGTGGCCTCTAGTCTTGGACTTGTAGTTTATTCACCAAGGAGACTCCTATTTGCACAGTGAATCTTTATGATGAAAATGCAGGAATTCTTGCTTTCGGTTTATTTTTTTCCTCCAGATTAAACTCCAGTTATTTTTAAACCCTCTATTTTGGAACTGGTGATAATTAAACAGAGACAAGCTGACATTTGTTTTTCATGGGAAATGCTTTCTCTGTTCATACATGGAAAATATAAATTGCTCATTTATTTACTTAACTTTGTAAGTTGCTCCAATGTATCAGATTATAGTACACATATCTAAACAGTTTGACTTTTGAAGCATCCTCAGCCACTTTATAAAACAACAGTTTAGGCAAACCTATTAAATGATTATAGATGATTCTTACCTGCACATTGAAGTCAGTCACTTAGTTCACAATTAGCAATTTATTTTCAACTGAAGTGACTATAATAATCAAGTGTCTTTTTCCTAAGTCCAGGATAGCATATGACGTAAGGTGGGAACTCAATACATTTTTTATTGAGTTAAAGAATAAAAACCTTTTCACAGAGTTGAGATATCATGCAGCTAAGATTCTCAATGCTAATTGCAAGATTGTAATCTTTTGTCATAAAGGTATAAATGCAGGACCATGAAGGCACAAGTCTATGTGAATTTGAGAGAAAATAAACTATGTTTATTTTTCATGCTCTTCCCTCTCAGACTGCCCTGATCCATTTGAACAGCGGGGCTTTATGGTGGTCTATGGAGAGGATGGACAGAGTAGAATTTGAGCAGCTGTTGCAGATCTGGTCTTTGTAAAGAGGCCATGTTACCCTGAGGACCTTAATGCAAAACTGAGTCAAAACCTTAAGAAAACCAAGGTTTGGTCCAGGCAGTGGGAAATTTGGCTCACCACATTTTTCAGTCATCTTAAACTCAATCTTTAAAATCCTAGGGAGGAAGAAAGAAAGGGTGTGTATTTGTATAATAAGACTCAGAATGTCACTTTTCTCTGGGCTTCTAGTGGTGGAAAAAGTCCATGAGGGTTGAGCTCTTCAGTTAACACCTGCAGCCATGCGTCACGACCCCCAGGTCTCCAGAGGTTCTGACCGTGCAGCCCATGCTGGGCACTCACACACACAGGCCTCTTTAGTCCTGGTAAATGTGTGATGGAATCAGCCTAGCCTCTTACTGTCTGATCTTAGGTTTAAGTTTCTTAACTTTCCTGAGCCTCAGTTTCCTCATCTGTCAAATGGGGATCATTCCTATCTCCCAAGTTGAAAGCAGATGTTCTTAAATTTTAGTGTGCTGGCTTTAAAAAAGCCAATTTCTGGGCCTTGCCTCTTAGAGAATCAGATTCAGTGGGCCTTGTGTGGGGCCTTGGCATCTGCATAGTTGATAAGGGTAATTCTCCAGCTACACTTGGAGAAACAGAAATTGCCACATCTTTTGGATCTTGCACCAGTTATCAGTAAACTGATACACACTGACCCTAACAGAAGTGTGTTTACAAATAAATGTACTGTCCTCTTTTATTAATATGTCATATGCTTTATAGAGCAATATTAAAATGAGATAAATATCAATCAGAGTTTTAATATTTTCTTCCCACACCCATTGGTTATGTGAAACCTACTTTGGGAACCACTGATTGAGAAACTCAAATGCACTATTTTTAAAAGCACTTTGAGATAAAACTGGACTAATATTTCTGACAACATACACAGCATACATATGCATGTGAGCCATACCCAGGATAGGAGCAGTCATGAAAATGCACGCCCAACCCACTCATTAGCTGTTCACCTCACCTCACCTTTGAACCTGGTCTTTAGGTGAGTGGATTTCCAAGTGAGTCTAGCTGAGAAATTATAGATAAAATGTTCTTGGAATCATAACATTACACCTAAATTGCAAAACTTATGGGGTTGTTTATTCTGGATGAATATCTTAATGATGAGCAAACCAAACCAAACCAATCCTGTGAAATAACAAATCAACCCTACCAAACCTTCCAATGTTTCTGTTGTACATTAAAAATGAATTTTATTTTATAAAAATTTATTTGGGGCAAGGAAGGATAAAAGAAATAGGTCGGTTTTAATGCCATAAATACTCACTTCAAATGCAGTATTACTTAAAATTGTAACTAAGCATAAATTACCGTGTGTCCTGTGATGGCTAAATGAAAATATTGAGCATAAATAATAATCATGAGAATAAAAAATATACTAAATTTTAAGTGCTTCCAAGATGAATTTTTTTCCTTGAGATAATTGTTAATGATATAGGTCAAAAAGGACTTACCTAATTCAGCAAGTTTTAAAATATTATAAATGGTTCAGAGAGCTTGGTGGTCACAGCAATAGAAATTTAGTTATTAAAAAAAGTGTTGAGTGTTACTCATTTTGAAAGTGATCTAGTGTGAGGTGACATTCACTGGGTAATAAAATTTCATCTAACATTTATTATTTATCTCATTCTGGGTATGTGCACTTCATGCTCTGCATCTCGTATAGGTCTCATGATAGCCCAGAGGGAGATATAACTGTCACTTCTGCTTTACAGGTGATAAAACTGAGGAAAGGAATCTCAAGATACCTTGTACTGGCTGTTTGCTATAAGATACATTGTAATGGCAAGAATGTGTGGTCCGTGAGCCCACCTTGTATTTTGTAGGATGAGCAAATTGTGGTCCTATACTCATTGTAAAAACACATGTAGCATTGATAGTAGACAGTCTCAGAGATTGTATAGGTAAGGCCTTGACTTTCCAATTTTTTTGAAATTTTCCTCAGAACCTGATTACTTTCCCAGTTGACAATACATAAAATTTTACTTTTCCAAAACTGAATTGTCCTTATCTACACTACTTTGTTTTACACTTCCTTCACCTTTCAGATCTCAGAATTCACTTTATTGCTGATTGTTCCCTGAAATAATGGAGACCCAAGGTTTTCTTTTCTTAGAAATTGCATTTTGATTCAGCCCTTTATGTCTGATGGCAGTGTGGCTATCTCCATATCCTTAAAAGGACTAGCTTGTTCCTCAATCTGGGTTCAGTTGACGCTCTGCCACTGATGGATGTGTGACCACGATTGAGTTATACAGCTTTTTGAGCCTCCATTTGCCCGTCTGTGAAATGGGGATAATCTTACCTACAGCTCACTGGGTCATGGTGGACTTAAGTGAGATGGTGCAGATGCAGAATGTAGACTGTACTAACAGGTGGTAGTTTTTTTAAAAAGCTAAGCTATATTTCCACCTATTAAAAAAAAGATAATTTGATGGCTCCCATATTTTATTACTGAATAAGATTTCTATCAATAATTGTATTATTTGGCAAGTTACTTTGAAATAGTGTCTTTGCAGATTTGTTTTCCTTATTATAAGTTTTTTCCCCTATACTGTTAAGTACAGGAATAGTCCTTGGTTTGTTTCCTGGCTAGTGGCTTGATGTCATGAAAATCTTAGAGCCTATGATCTTGTGGCTTTACAAACGGGTAATTTAAAACTTTTGATTCCTTTCTAAACATCAGGGAGAGCATGTTAGTTAATGAGTAGAGACCATCAATCCTCCTTTGCCTGTGAGATCTTGTTTATAGAAGTACCAGGGGTTATCTGTGCCATTTCCCATGGCTTGAGGACAATTTTGGAGAGCGTAAGGGATGAGCAGGACCCAGGAGCAAAATCATTTTTGTGGATATTTTTTAGAGGTTGGTAATTTCAAGACAAAATTGTATGGTTTTGCTTTCAAAATAGTAAGGCCCTGACTAAACAAATACTCTAATCAGTCTGTCCCTGACTGTCTCACTCATGGTGTAGTTTTGATAAGGGAGAAGAGAAAATTTCTTTGTCTATCCTCTGATCTCTAGGTCCTATTTTACCCTAGTTTTATATTAACTATTCTAAAATGGAAATAAAAAGAAATCAATTTCTTTTTAAACTCACTGAGAGGACTATACTACATTCATGTCTTATCCTAACAGCGACAAGATAAAATGACAGCCTGAACAAAAAGAAAGAAGATTCCCCTTATCTTGTAGATCTGGGCCAGTCAGTATCAGGGCGAGACAGGGCTCTCACTGAAGGTGTCTGGCTTGGCTCCAGGGGCATCCCGCGCCCAGGAGACAGGACTGTTGCCTCTTCCACCAGGTTCCTCCTGCTCTCCTGCCCCTTCCACCCTGGGTCCGTCTTCAAACATTAAGCAATGTGAGCGGGGCAGCAACATGAAGAGCCAACTTGCAAATGGCTAAACTCCCATCGTTATATCATTTATTCCACCAAAGAGGATCTGGCCTTGGCAGCCCTGCAGCAGCTCCCTGAGCGACTGCTGGCTGTGCCTGGCCCTGGGCTAAGTCTTTCCCCACCAAGCTCATCTCATCCTCACAACCACTCCGAAAGGCACATATCATCTTCGCTCTATAGTTAGGAGACTGAGATCCAAGGACTTTAAGGTCACAGGTGGCTAACGGCATCCACAGGCGAACTCTGTGTTCCCCTGGGAAATCACGAGCCCTGTGGCAAATCCAGGAAGGATGGTGGAAGGGAGGTTACCCTAAAGCAGTCAAGTGGAGCGGGCAAGAGCATTCCAGAACAGAAGCCGTGCCACGGCCGGGCCTCCTGGCTGCAGGCCTAAGGCCGCTCTGGGCAGGCTCAGCTGCCGGGCTTCATTCCCTGTGTGCCTGTATTCCTCCTGTACCTACTTTTCTGTGAATAATTGCACTAGTCACGGGGCTTTGTTTCTGCAGGCAATAGAAACTCAATCCAAACTGGGTAAGACAACAGAGAAATGTCCCTGGAAGGTTCGTAAAACACGGAAGGGTAGCTGGGCCTCAAGAATAGATGGTCCTGAGTGTGAAAGAGCTAGGACTGCCCCTCTTCGCGCTGCGTGTCCCCTTCTTTCCTTAGACCAGTTCCCCACCGTGGCAAGACACGTGGCCTCAACCAGCCCATGAGCCTACAGTTTAGCCACCAGAGAAATAAACCACTTTCCCCAGCTCCAGCTGGCCAGCACCCCAGGGAGGGGCTCCACTTGGCCGGGCCACAGATGGGTCAGGTACCCAATCATGTCCAGCTGCAGCCAGGGAACAGGGTACACGCTGGGTTCTAAGAGGGAGAAGAACTGTTCTCCAAAGGAAGGTGCATCATTCCCAGAAGGGAGAGGTACTGGGCTGCCGGGGTCTCAGCTGCCCCTCGCACACATTGTCTCTTCATCCTCAGATCTTTTTCCTACCCCTGTGCCCTGTACTTCTGCCTCCTCAAAACTTGGACCCTCTCCACTCCATGGCTCTTCCATGAGGCTTTTGAACTCTGTGGTCAAACTTCAGAGCAAGAAACTTACTGCTCAGCTCCACTCTTGAACAAAGCTGTATGCTGGGTCACTCCGCAGGCTGCAGTGATCAGCCGTAGTGGGACAGATGCACACAGACCCTTTACCAAATTACCACACATGGCTGCTTACGATGGCAGTGACCTGGGTCAGGGTGGAAGTAGAGACCCTGGCAGGCACAATGGCTTTGCCTGCTTTTTATAACCCTTAAGACCCTGTGAGATAGGTCATTTTACATACAAGGAAATTTCAGCTCAGAAAGGTACAGTGCCACACAGCTCTGAGTGGCAGAGGCAGGGTTCAAACTCAACAGCAAAGGCTGGGCTACTTCTCCAAGGCCACACTGCTTCTCATATTCACACCACTTCCACGACAGGAGTCAAGGCGCTGGGTTTCTCCCAAATGGAACTCGGTCACTCCTACCAGCATCCAAGCTAACACCTGCAGATACACAAGCTAACAGGTAGGAATCGGGTTTCTGAAGAGAAAAGCAATAGAGACAGATTGGCAGGATCAGAAATGGGTTAGGAGAAACCCAGACTTTGAGTTATTATTCCCATAAAATAACTAATGATATTCTTTCATTTTTAAATAGACTGTTGTTATTTATTCATTCAGGAAAATAACCATGTGTACTTTCTGCATGCCAGGCCCTGAAAGAAGATAGACCAACAAATGGCCAAGCCAAGTTCCCTGCAGTTCCCAGATTCTGCCAGCAGAGGGTGGAAGCGTCAGCTCCATGCAGGGCAGGCGGCCGGCAGGTCTGGACACTGGCAGAACCAGGTGCGCAGCCACACTGGCTGGGCAGCCACCGAGTGCCCTAGCCAGAAAGTCCCAGGTTCCCTTTCAGATGTTTATTGCTAAATGAGGGGCCCTCAGGGAGATCTGAGAGTCGTCCTGAAGAACGGTCCCGGAAAGATGAGGAATGAATAAAGGAATCGGAGGACCCAGGAACGGGTAAGGACCTCCGGCGCAGAACCCAGCCCCCTTTGACCGGAGCCAAGCCCTCAGTGACCGACACTGAATCACGGGACCCCACTTCCAAGCCCTCAGCATCCTGCCGTCCTCAAGGGGAGGGAAGGAAGGGTTCCCCCACTTCCAGCAGATAAGGGTAGAGGAAGCCTAGGAGTCAAGACAGGTTTGAGGAGTGCAGGCATGTGCAAGGCTACGGACAGTCCTCCTGGCAAATCCGCAGGACCTGCTGGTGTCGGGACAGCTGAACGAGCCGCTCAGGCTGACACTGCAAGGTTGGGGCTCTGTCTGTCTCCACGGAACAGAATGGCCGCAGGCACCCTGTCCACCTGCTGGTTGCTCCCCTAACAAGCTGAGGCCAGAAGGCACAAGAGTGACTCAGCCCCACCCACTCTGCGCTGCACTTGGGCTAGAGGATCAAAGGGCTGATGATGAAGAACTAAACTCACCCCAAGTGACCCCTTTTGGCTATAAAATGAGGATTTTGGAGGCATTTCCAACATCCTCCTTGGTGCATACATTCTGTGGCTCTTGGTTTTCACAAACTGAAACTTACAAAATTAGCTTTTCCACTTCCTTACCATAAGCTGTTATTGATTGTCGTTTTCAAGGCAAAAAAAAAAAGCAAGAAGCCACAAAAATCCAAAATCAAAATTCAATGAGGCCCCACAAAAAGTTGAAGTTTGCTGTGTATAAATTTAAAAAGTCTTAACCAGGATATGAAGGGAAGAGGGAATGAAGTCGATGACAAATGGCTTTGTGTCAAAACTGAATCACACTGCCATGCGGAAGGGTTGGGGGCGGAAGGGGCTGGCCTAAAGTAACTGGCAAGCTGGGCTTTGGCCCCATCCCGGGAGGCTGAGAGCTAGGAGACTGGTGCACAAACATCGCACTCTACATTCTCACAGGGGCATATATTCAAACAAATACGTAAAAATATCATGGATAGTAAGAGCCAGGTTTCCTCATTATAGGAGAAAAGGGTGACAAGGAAAGCAGGAAGACGAGAGTGAGCTCTGTGAGCTAGGCTGGAGTGAGAGTATCAGTCACAGCTTTTGTCTGAAAGCAGGTACAGAAAGAAAAATGTGTGTGCACGCCCGGGTTAGAAGTGTGTACATACACACAGGAGTCTAGAAGCAGCAACATTCCAGATCAGCCAGCACACCTAGTGCCCTCTTCTTGATTTCTGAACACAATTCTCCAGTGAAAGGAACGAGGACTCCTTGATCAGTGGTTGATTCTAGGGCTGAGGCAAGAAAACACAAGGTGAGACAAGGAGCCTGGAGCATCTTGTGGTTCAAAAAAGTAAGAAAAGACCAAAGAAAGAGGGAGGAGGGAAGGGAGGAAAGGAGGGGAGGGAGGAAAGAAGGGAGGAAGAGAGGACAGGAGGGAGGGAGGAGAGCATGGAGCCCTGTCAAAAGGACACAGGCACCAACCTACAAGAGCCCCTGGCACCGCTGCAGGCCCAGTCCACCTACGGATGCTGTAGTGGTTGAACTGTGTCCCCTGAGAAGATGTTGAAGTCATAACCCAATTGCTGTGAACACAGCCTTATTTGGAATCAAGGTCTTTGCGAACCTAATCAAGTGATGAAGGCATACTGGATCCTGGTGGGCCCTGAAGCCAATGACTGGTGCCCTCAGGGGAAGGGCAGACAGAGGCACACATCCGGGAGACAGCCATGGGCAGACAGAGGCAGAGAGTGAAGCAGCCCAACACAGGGACACCAGGGATTGCTGGCGATCTCCAGAAGCTGGGAGAGAGGCATGGAGCGGATTCTCCCTCAGGGACTTCAAAGGGAACAACCCTTAGACACCTCAGTTTCAGGCTTCTGGCCTCCTAAACCGTGAAGGAATAGATTTCTGTTGTTTCAGGCCACTCAGTTTGTGGTAAACACTAAGAAACAAATACAGATGGTAAAATTAATGGGTGAAAGTTTAAGCAGAAATAGGAGATTTGCCTAACCTGAAATATCTCCCCTCAAATACTTATTAATCACAAAGGGAAAAATAGGAACTTTACCCGAGTGAAACCTGGTGGCCACCTTGACCAGAATATCATGGCTGACATCCTGGTGGGACACGCCCACATCAGGTTCCGCAGCTAGGACGTCACGCAGCCTCACCGCTCCGGATCCTTTCCCTAATGCAAATCCTGCATCAGGACAAACAGCTGGCAAACTTAAACTGAAGGGCATTCTACAAAATAGCCAGCCAGTACACTAGAAAGTACCAAGATCATGAAACACAATGAAGGAACCGGAGATATTTCAGACCAGAGGAGACTGAGACCCGACCACCAAATGCACTGGGTGATCCTAGGACATTATTGGAACAGCTGGTGAACTCCGAATAAAGTCGTGGTTGTACCACACCTTAATCAGGAGGGTCGCACCCATGTTAATTTCTCAGTTCTGATCATGGTTCTGCACTTCTGGAAGATGTTAACATAGTGGGTAAAGGGTATCCGAGAACTCTTTGTACTGCTTTTGCAACTCTTCTAATAGATCCTAAATGACCTCCAAAGTTTAAAGCTAAGTATGGAGGTGGGGGTGGGGCTTTTGTTGCCATGAGGGGACAACCCAATGGGGAGAGTCAGCTGAATGACCACGGATGACTCAGACAGAAGAAATCAGGCCCTGGGATACAGGTTCAGTGAATTCCACTACACAACTGCACCTTCGGTATACAGGGCAGCAAAAATTGGGGCATTCAGATACAACACAGTGTTTAACGTGTTTATTTTTAACTCTGTTTTGGTAGTACAAAAGTCCTGAAAGTACAAACCAGACAGTTAAAAATACATTTGACACTCAAAGTGGTGAAAAATTTCCTTTACAAATTTTTACATCAAGGTGGTAGCCAACTCATTTATTACACCAGAAGTTAGTCCATCGTTAGTGTTTTATAATGTTTGTTGTAGATCCCCAATCTTTCTAAAGGAGAAGGAAAAACACAAGACCTGTAAACATCAGTTGTTGGGGGAACACTTAGGAATTTTTATGAGATAATATAAACCAGTAAAAAGTTCATGTGTTGAAAATATTGAATGCTTTTGGCATATTTGCAAGCCAGCCAGACAAAAACTGCTCAAGTATCAGAAAATATTTGAAACGTACTCTTGGTATAAACATAATTTTAAATATTTTTCAGTATTCTCTTGCCTGTCATATTGCTACAAAAAGTGCTCTGACTCGAATAAAATTAAAATATGAACGCTAAAGACTATCTTACATTTTATCCCTCACCATTTTGAGGGCAATAATATTTTTAAAGCAAAAAAAAAAAGACTTTTTTTTAAACTAAAATTATTGGTCTAGAACGCACATATATTATTTACACTCATACACACCCCTAAAATTCCTATATTGCTATTTTCTGGACTTCAGTGAAATTTATTTCCATACAACTTCCTCTAGTCCATATACATACATACAGCTTTTGTTAGTTGTCAATAAAAATTCACAGGAAATTGAACCTACCATTCATTTAAAAGGTTAGAAATGTTTAGTTTGATGCCAGAAGCAGAACAAATGAGTATATTTACAATAAATACTTTAAAGTACATTTTGATGGAAATCATCTTTGGGGGCTAAATAAGACATGGGCTTTTTCTCTCTGAAATAAAAAAAGTGCCAAGGCACCAGGACAACACTGTCACAGGGGCAGGGTGTGATTTCCCTGCTACTGGCCCAGACCTACCATGAATAGACTATTTCCTTTCCGGTGACCCTTAAACTGCCAAGCTTAAAAAAAAAAAAAAGTAGGGTATTCCATGCCTGCAGGGGAAAGCAATCATCAAAAATCTTTTCAATAATGAGCATTAGTTACAAGATGGAAAATAAGAAGTGGTGCTCAAGGGAAATATGCCAGAGGAAGGTGTGGGCCAATCTTGTACCACAGTAGTTTTTTGTTTTCTTTTGGCCTTAGGTTGTCAAAATAAGAATTTTTTTCATTTTTAGTGACTTTAAACCATTTTCCCCCTTATTCAGTGGACTAAATAAGAATTGCTCACAAACTAAAAACCTCAAAACAAAACAAAACTCTCAACATTTTATAAGTCACCTAGGCAGGAGTGGCATGGTGGTATCAGGACTTAACACTGAATTCTTGGTCTAGGAATTCACAGCCTAGCATCTGGTCCCACCTGATGCCAAGGTCTCTTGGGGGATCAATTTCTAGGACTCGACTAGACTAACATCAAGGGCCTTCCAGCATGGAAGCCTCTTCTTAATCTTATGTAACAGTTACACTCTACATGGATCCCTTACCAGTAGCAAAATGGGATCTCAAGGCTGGGGACCCAAAGCACC
>JAVSCE010022036.1:0-76637 GCA_032199065.1 Smutsia gigantea | reverse complement strand
AAAGTTGTTAATTGCCTATGTTATCATTGTCATTAAAATGTTATCCTATCTGGTTATGGACTCCCTTGATGTAGACCACTTCTTTATATTCACTAGTATGTATCCTTAGCTTCACCCTATTATGGATTGAGCCCAAGAGCAGTATATGATTTTGCAACTTCTGGGGCATTAACTTTCCCACATAGCCAATTGTTAAAATTCAGTAAATCTATGTATTTGAGAATTCTGTGACTTCAAATGTGGATGGTGAAACATTTACAAATAATTATGCATTCTTATTCTTGGATTTGGCTTTAAATTCAAATCCTATTATTCTTCAGAGTGATATTAACATCCTAGAAAGATAGCCATATTTTTATTCTTTTACCATATTTTCACATATCTTGTCAAATCTGGCCTTCCTTTTTTCCCCCTTGTATTTCTCTACCTACAGGCTTATCACGTATGTGTGGAATGCCATAATTAATAAGACTTTGGACTCTGTGGTTAATATTAGTGTTTATTTCCCATCTCTTGATGTGAAGATCACTTCATCACTGTCTCAGCATGCTCTGGCACACACAAATGCCACACACTGCACCTCTGTTAAAGAAATGGCGTTGCTTTAAAAATTAATGTATCAATTAGACATTGGCCAAGTGAGAAGCTATCTTTCTTAGATCATGTTACATAAAAACTCTTGTTAGCACAGATGAAGAAATATAATGTCTTGATTTTTGGGCCAACTTTTTTGTTAAAAAAATTAGAAAGTAATTTTTCCGTGGCACATGCAGGGGAAATCTAATCTGAATAAAGCAGCTGTATCCTATTAGGATAAACTCATGAAGAGTGTCCAGATGGGTGCCTTCACAGTTCTCCAAAAGAAATGGCATTTAAGAAAAAACAAACCCTAAACCGAACTCGGGGTCATATTCCTTCACAGCACTTATTTTAAGGTTTCCCCAATCCTAGTTACATCCTTATCTCATTAAAAGTAATAGAGCTATTAATGGATTGGATCTTTAGTACTTTCACTATTATCCTCGATAATAACATTAAAAGGATGGAAAGAAGGAATCTTTAATATTGTTGATATAGCAGTGAATTATTACTGCACACTGAGAAAGTTTCTTCATTCTTCTGTAAAGACCCTTTTAGAATGTAGTGTGTGGCTGTGATGTTAAATAAAGTAACACCTAAAGTAAGACCATAGTGAAGTCCTGGAAAAGCCCCAGCTATTGAGTTAGAGTTCTTTTCCTGGCAGCCCTGTGGGCACGCCTCTGGACTTGGGCAAGTCACTTAAATCTTCCTGAGCTTTGGTATCCACTTCTGTAAAACTGGAAAGGTTCTCTGCTCCTTCTACCTCCTCCTGTGGTTATATTTTAGAAAGAACATATGTCAAAGGGCCTATTTATAATGCCTGGAAATCTTGAATTAAACAAATTCAACATAAACAATGACTAAGAAACAAAACGCTTACCTCACAGTAGATGAACATTAAAAATGCTTCTCTCCCCTCCCCCTGCTACTATTTCTGAATCTCTTAACCTTCTACCACTCTTCTCCATTCCGTCTCTTCTTACCTGCTCCCTGACACTCCGTGAGCATTCTGGGATAATAAAAGCCCAAGTAATTCATTTTGGTTATTTTACTTTTAAAATTATCCCTTATATTTACTTAGGATTTTGTGTTTATATGGCCTTAAAATAAGCACATTAAGATATAAGCAATAAAGATGACTGTTACATTTAGTATTGTGGTCCCAAACAGTATGAATTTCTATTCAAAGTATTTACAGATTTGTAAAATAAATTTGTATTTTTTAACCATTAGTAAGCCTCAGAGGATTTAATTTGATTCTTTTAAAAACAATCTTTAAAATAATTATAAAACAACATTCCAGTCCCCCGCAACCCCAACTAATGATTCTTAAAATGTTCTCCATGTTTAGGTTGATACGAGATTTATTCCCCTGTTCCACAACTGCAGCAGATACATTTACTTTAGGAAGCCACTGGCCGCAGAGCTTACAGTGAAGAACAGGAATATGGAGAATTCTTGGCTGATCTTTATTGCTTTACTGCATTATGGAAGTTTTCAATTGAGCCAAGGAAACATGAACCCATTAGTCAGGGTCTGCTGTCAGTGAGATTTGTGTTCTGCATTTTGGGGAATGTTTTAGAAGTAAGAACCACACATCATTTATAACCATCGGTGAGTTATCCTATAATTTGGGCTGATATATACCCCCAAACCAGCCCAACCCGCGTGCGTGCACACACACACACACACACACAGACACCTCCCCCCCTTAATAGCAGGTTAATGTGAGGGTAATGTTTCATGCTGGGGACAAGGTGGCCTGAAGATATTTCTATGGCAACAGAAAGGCCCCTACAGTTATCTGTCTTCTGAAGTTGATGCTGTTTAATAGAGGCTGCCTGTTGTATAGACTGTAATTATCATTAGGTAGAGAAAGGTTGTTGAACGTGGGTGGACTACTTGGCTCAAGCTTTCTGACTGATTTGTTTAGCACAGCTTTGAAATAAATTTCAAAGGAATATTAAGAACCTGAAATCACTGTGCTACTCGTCTCCATAGGTGAAGCCATAGCTAATTATGGGATGTCTGCTGAATGCCAATGAGGTTTCTGAACATGCAACATAAACAGCAACACAAAAACACAATTATGAGTGATCAGTCTCTGTTAAATGATATTAGCCTGTATGAAGTTCCACTGTTTAGAGAACTCTATTATTTCTTTTAGGGGGAAAGGAAACTTCAATCAAAATAGCCTTTGATTTAATCAAGTTGTCATTGGAGTGTTTTTTCAGGGCTAATAGTCTATGATTCAGAATTTATCTTCTGTTTTTACAACTAGGACTCAGAACTTCCAAGATTTTTCTTGGTTCTTGGCATCAAATTTAAAGCAGATGGGCCAACAAAAATCTCACTCTGATTGGGATGTGTGTGGAGTGTTTTGTATGTCTGCAAGTATAGTCATGAGCAGTACATCTTGTTAAGCTGTTACGGTGTCCTCGGTAAAGGGAAAGTGTGTAGAAATTTATCTAATTTCAGTAGCACAATTTAATTTTATTAACTTTTTTCAGGTATGAAATGTTAATTGTAGTGTTGCAAAAATCAATTTCTTACTATGTCTGATTAGTTTTTCTTAGAAATTGTAGTCATTTCAGAGTCATTAGTCTATGTACTTAGTAAGATTTTACGAGTAACAATGTAGGTGCATAAGACCTTGTTTGGAAACCATGTAATCATCTCATAAAGATGTAGAACTTTGAATGGATTAATTTCACTGAAGTTTAAAATTATTCTATAATGTATTATGTTGGCAAAAATACATTAAAAGGTTTAGGATATGTTCTCATGTTTTGTAGACACCTGTTTTGATAGTTATTGTGACTAGCAATTCATAAAACTTACTGAAAAGAGGTAGTGGGGAACAAAAATGATTCATCTATTATTATGGAGTATCTTAAATACATTTTGTCTTTAATATGTGGAGGTCTAATTGGTGCAAACTGTACCCTAATAAATTGTTGTCCCACTTGGATAGTTTTACTTTCATATATGTGCTAAACCCCTTATGATGACTTGAGCCATAATAAATTTATCGAACAATCTGAATTTGGTAAAGTATAAACATGAAATTATTTTATATTTTTCCTGAGTCTGCCAGGTTCATATTTCTATCCCTTAGTTGACATCTCTTCTCAAATGTTGTCTGTAACAACTTAGTGACTTTTGGTCATTTAAAGAAAAAAGCTTTCAGTCCAATTTCATATTTTAACCTCATATCCAACTTTAAGCTCTTCTCCTTAACAAATGGGTCAGAAGAAGGGAGTAAATGCTTGTCTTACTGCTTCACCTTCTTATTCCTCACCTTGGAATACATCTCAGAGAGGGAATGGGGGGCAATATTGACCTCTGGGCCATTTTCTTCCCCTCCTTTTAATAGGTAGGAATGAAGGGTAAGAGGGGAGTGAAGGCAGTAATGAGAGAGACTGTGCAGTGTTACTTGGCTTGGCCACATTTTTACTGCTGGTGTCTGTGGTAACTCAGTGTTCTCCATATAGGTGATGTTCACTATTTATTACTCCCCCTTCTCAGAGGACCTTCCAAAATATGGCAGCCGTGTTTCCTCATAGCAGTCCATGCCTCTCTGTGCAGGATGCCCCTGGCTGGTGGCCTCCTAGGCAGCTCTGTTGTGTAATTCCCTAATGGAGGACATCTGATGCTAGATGATCTTTTTCACCCCACCTTCCTCGACTGTTGCCGTGGAAGCCCATTTCGTGGCTTCTTTCTGCCATACTTGCCTTGCATGGCTGGGTAACTATTTTGAGGTGCAGGCCCAGCTTCCTTCTGCAGCCTCCGTTCATTCATGGCTCTCTCACATATTGTAATGCCAAGAGGCAGGAGTGTAGGCTGTGCTCACATGCCTCTACCCTTCATTACTTATTGGTCTCTAATTTCTTCTTTACCATTTTTGTATAGGTAGAAGAATAATCAGTAAGTGTGTTGAGATGTGTATGTGCAGCCAAGGTTTGAGATGTAAAATTTCTCCTTGCAAGTATTTTCATATTTATGATAGACTCTGTTGCCAGCCATCCCATTTACCTTTGGTTCAGGTAATCACCTACCTAATCCCCCTTTCTTCCCTACCCCGACAGCCCAGGCAGAGGACACATGACTCCATGATGCTGTTGTTTGTCTCCCTAGTCTTTTTCTTAAGGACTTAGGTGGGTTTGACCTGGATTATGGTTATGAGTAGCAGAGCTTTTTAGCCACATTTTAAAAAGGCCTGAGGGAATTGTCTGGCACTAGATATTTCTGAGTCTTTGTAAAGAGGAAGTGGTTTATTTCTGTATGTCTTCAGCTTTGGGTTGGTGGACAAATCAAGTACAATAGAAAATATCCTACAAATATCTTGTAATGAGGTTTTTCTCTGAGGAAGAGGGGAAAGAAAATAGGTATTGCCATTCTTTGTATCTGTAAACTATTAATCTGATGATCTCTTTTTAACATGGGTTAATTTACTCCTTGAACGTTTTTTAGGAGTTTAGTGTGTGCCAGGCACAGGTCATACAGAAGGGGAGAGAAAGGTATTTAGTAAGAGGAAGAAAAATGCCTTAATGGGAAGTTTGCATTAAGGAGGGATGTTCAACTAAGCTTTTGGAAGTCAAGTTACCTCTCCTGGAGGAAGTGAAGTTTAAGTAGATTACTAAAAGAGAAGTAGGGGTTAGGCAAACGATAGGAGCAAGGGAGAAGGGTGTCCCCTGGCAGGGTTAGCCATCTTCACAAGGGCCCAGAATGGAGAGAAAACATGCAACCTTGAAGAACTGAAGGTCTGGACTATCCAGAGCTGATAGGATAAGTCAAGGCTGAGAGGAGTGGTCTTATATGATTGTAGAGAAATAAACAGAAACCATATCATGAGAAGAGTTTGGAAATTATCCCAGGAGAATAGGAGAACTAATGAGACCTTTAAGGAGGGGCATGATATCATGAGATTGGTATTTGAGAACAATCGGTGGTGTGTTGGGAGATAATAGGTTGAAGAAGCCAACAGGAAAGCTGGGAGGTCCGTTAAGCAGCTACTGCAGTAATCCACGTGGGATGCAGTGGTGGCCCAGGCCAGAGTAGCCTAGCTGGTGTGAATTGAAATAGACAAATTAGTGGTTTGAGGTGTGAAGTCGTCAGCATTTGAGGACCAATGGCATGTGGTGGTTGAAGGAGAAGGAGAAATCAAAAATGAGGCGCATGTTGCTGTGTCGGGCTGCCCAGTAGTTTGATAGGGGTCTGTACCAGGATAGAGAACCCGGGAGGGAGGAAGGCCTGATGTGGATGAAAAAGATGGTGGATTTAGTTTTATACATGAGTGGGTTCTGAAGTGCCCAAGGGCCATAAATGTGGAAATGTCAAATAGGCATTCAAGATATCAGAAGATATCTGGCCTTCAAAGATAGATGGTGCTTGGGAAGCTGAATTCATTACCAAAGCCATTAGCTCCTTCAAAACAAGAACGGGATACTGCTCTTACAGCATGTTGCAGTTTGGGGTTAGCCAAGTCAACTTTCATTTGAGGCAATTACCCTTTCCCCATAAAAAGGATTTATACATGTTTTCAATATGCTATAAGTTTGATATTCCCTCCTCTCTACCTAATTCAGAAAATTTAAGGTGGAAAACAAATTTAGAGCTAAAGTATGAGTGTACGTCAGTGAGACTACCATGTCAGAGATAGACATGCTAGATCTAAAATTAACTGTTAGTTTTTCAGGCTTGTTACCATTTGAGACTGGGTTTAAAATATGACAAAAGCCTTTGCCCAGGAAAAGAACTTTGTATATTATGACTTTACAGTTTTTGACATGATAAAACACAGAAATAATACAGTAAAAGTCTACAACATTACAAATACTCCTCCATTATATCATTCTTTTGGAGGGAACCAGTCGTTAGCCATTGTATTACAGCAGGAGAACCATGAAATCATGAGTCCATCATTTAGAGTGCACACATATGGATTTAATGAATCTCCATGAACAAAAGAATTTTTAAGTTTTAGGGTAAAGAATGAAATACGAAGAGAATTGCTAATTCTGAAGAAGAGAACCTAAATTTAGAGAAATTTTTATGAGACATTAAAATGCTTCAAGGAGAAAGTGATAAGAGGGGGATGAAAACTCATATCAGACCTAGTTTGTGCTGCTTTAAGGATTTTTATATTAACTACTCCTTCATAGATTAAGTGGAATATTCCATGCTTTTGCTGTCAACTGTTGTCTTGGTCAAAGCCTTGGAGGATCCTTGATGCTAGCAGGGTTCAACAGTCATCCCCAGCATATTGCTTGGCAGATAGGGGACATGCAGAAAGTATTAATTCCCTTCACTCACATTTGTTTTGCTTTTGAAAAAAATACAGTTCTCAGTGTGACTGTTTATCGGAAACTGTTTCTCATCCAAAGATTTAAAATCAGTTGATTGAGAACTATTTGTCCACTATATAACCTGCTGTCTGAGTCATAATGAACATAAAAAAGGTGGCCGGCCTTGCCTTATAGCAGATAATTTTGATGTTAACTTCTATTGAATGTGAAGTATACTTGGTACATGATTCCTTAAAAACTCATTTTCTGTTTTAGCCACTTTGTATTCTTCCTCTTTATAGAATCCCATGGTGATTTTTCGTTGACCTATTCATTATGATCAAATTTCTGGTCTAGGGCTGCAAAACTTGCTAAGCCAGTACCAGGATTACCTTGTTGCTCATTCCCTCCATTCTAATCAGGTCAGTCTTTTATTGTTCCCCATTATTCCCTCCTTCCTGGTGTATCCTTGATACTCCTGTGCCCCAGACACTGCCATCCACTCTTTGACACATGGCTCATAATTTACTCTGTAACCTTCTCTCCAATGTCAGTTTCACCAGCCGATTCCAATGAAGATTAGGATGGCTGGCATACATCAAAGCACCTAATTTCCTTTTCTGATGTTTCAGGTCTTAAATATAATTTCATAGGGGAAAAAAGCTCCATTACCCAAACCAAATGGACAAGAGAAAAATCATGGTATGTGAAAAATATTACCTGGTTGGCAGGCTGAGATCTTGGCCTAAGATTAGTAGACACTTTATATCATTGCAAAAAAAATTACTTAACTCTCTGGATTTTAGGTAACTAGATTTTTCCTTTCACTGTAAAATGAGAGGAGAAGTGTTCTAAGTTATTTAGCAGTTCTACATTGATAAAAATAAACTTCTTTCTGACATAGAAGTTTGACTTTAAATACCCTCAGCAATCTGGAAAAGCCCCGAATCCAGAACCTGAATAAAAACAAAGATTTGACAGGTAAGATGAAACTAGTAAAGAAACATTGAAGAATTAGAGATACAGCTCCAGCTGTGATTGTGTCGTTCATAAACAGAGGAATAACCACAAAGAATGAAAGACAGACTTTTGTTGGCTGGTTTTATTGTAATGCCAAGACATTTTGGATATAAGTCAAGAAATACAGGAGGATTAAGAGGAAAAGGGGATAGAAGAATGAGTAAAAAGGAAGTCCATTGTTAAATAAGAACTATTACTCTAAAATCTTCTCAGTAAGTTTTGACATTTAATAGAATTCTACAGCAGTTTCTTATGCAAACACTAAAAAAACCAACTTAATGTTAGGTAAGTATTTCTTCTAACCAATAGTCAACATTATTTTTATTGATATATAAAATGAAGTACATTTAATAGGAAAAAAACAGAGAATTTCCATTAAAATCAGAACATAAGTAGCCTGCTAGCACCATCATTATTATTTTGTTTTAGAAAATCTATTCAGTTTATACATGTAACACAAAGGAAAAGGGTTAGCATTAGATAAACTTAAGTACAAGTTTTATTATTTTGAAAGAATGTGATTGAATACCTCAAAATTAGAAAAAACTGCTTGTAATTAAATGACAGGTTCAGTAAAGTAAGTATGCTAAAGTAAGTAGCATCCGTATGCTTCATTAATAACTAGATTAAAATATAATGGCATTCATGGTGGCAACTGTTATGAACTACCTGGATGTAAGTGTTAAAAGACTAAAAAGGTAATGAGATTTGGGGGTCAAGAGAGTCTTTGATCCTTGCAGGCTCTAAAGACTGTACTGTGAATACTCATCATTTCATTGCCAGTGTGGCTTGGCAAGTATTGTGCATGTATGCACCATTTGTGCCTGTACCATATATGTGTGTGTGTGTGTGTGTGTGGTTTGTAGACATCTGGAAAGTGAAAACAGGTTTATAGATGTTGAAAAGTTTAAGTGCATATTAGTCATCACTGAAGTAACAGTGTCTCTTTGCATTATCCATTCTCTTGCAAACTGTGTTTTCCAAGTTCCCTTGCCTTCTGGCCTCTCAAGAAATTATGCTAAAGGGAATCATTGGCAGACAACTACAAAGGCTAAAGGATGGGGAAACCAGGGTTATCTCTCTTACCTGGGCAGCGTTTTTGAGCAGTGGCTACACATCTGTCACTCGGCTCCCTGGCGTCCCCTACTGAGGAGCTGCCGCCTTCAGATGGACCTGGCCTGGGTTCTTACAATGTCCCCGTGTCCTTTGTTTTCCCAGTCCTAGTGATGAGAGTAGCTCTTCGTGTGTTGCTGTAGGTAATCTAGGTTAGTTCACTATTACCCTTTTGGCTTCCTAGCTTTGTCGTCATTGTATTAAATTTCCTCTGTTTAAGTACCCAGCATGGCACCTGTTTCTTGACCGGACTCTGTGATTTAGGGAAGCACACTATTGTGTTTCTTTCATTTAAAAAATCTGCATAGAATAGTATCTGTCATATAATAAACACTCAGAATTGTTGATTGAATGCATTCTCAAACAGTTCAAGGAAAATATTGGAAGGGGTCCCTCTCTGACGCAGTGCTAATTGGAAGAGTAATGCAGAGGGGTGGGGTAATGGATTTTTTGAAGACTGCCTTTTCAGAATAAGATGTTAGGAAGGCTTTGGGCTGTTAAGCAATCAGCAAAATAGGAAACAGCTAGTTTTCTGTTTTTTGTTTTTACTTTCAAAGTTACCACTTCTGAACACTGTATATTATCTGAATACATTTACATTGACAGCAAAAGTGGCTGATTTCAGTTACCCCTTTAGTTTTTATATTAACAAAAGGAATATATTCTTGTGATAAGAAAAATTTTAAGATGGTTGTATCTAAAAAAGTAGTAGCTTCACCCTCTGCACCTTCATCCCCCAAATGTAACCAGTGTAGATGGCACACTGTAACTGAACAGTGGTCTGTCCATGTAATAATAGTGTCCAAATTGCATCTTACAGTGTATACTTATTTGCAACTTTTTTTTTATTAAAGAGAATTACTTAAATATCTCTATCTAGCAATTCACAATTCTGTGACATTCATTTTAATAGCTGTGTAGTACTCTGGATACGGCCTAGTTTATTTGTCACATGCCTTATTGGTGGACATTGGATTTTTGGCAATTGTTTCTACCCTTACAGATGGTGACTTAAAAAAAAAATAAGACTTTGACTTTTTTTTTTTGCCATAGTTTCATAATGTTCCTATTTTATATAAACATCTTATCTGCTAGAAAAGATAAAAACCTTAGTAGCTGTAAATTTCTACAGCCTTCAAATACACCTGAATATATTCGTGGACATTTGATTCTGGCATCTTGAAAAATCTTCACTAGAGTTCTTTTCAAAATCAGTTTTATTACTTGAGAACAGGAATACTATTCTATTGCTAGAAGGAGTTAGAGTTCATACTTAAGAACTGACATCACTGTTTCTTAAGAGTTTTCCTCTTTGCCTTCCATTGTGGTCCCATTATTTTCATGACTTTTTGCAGAGTTTGTGTTAGATTATAAAACAGTTCAGAGATTTCTGATGATGAAGAATTTGTAGATTTTAAAATGAGGCCTCCATAAATTATACAAATCCAAAGTCCTTGAATTCGTAAGTTAATGCCTTTAAAACAGTGAATCAGGCCGTAAGATAAATTCATGCCATGGACCTGCTTCTTATAGGAACACAAATAATACATTATGAATGAATGCTATTGACAAATTGGCCATTTATGTGACACTAATGAGGAAGCCGTTTAGAAGGTTGGTGACTACTTGGGAAAATACTCCTTTGGCTTTTGATTCACTATTTTAACCCCAAAATTCAATATTTTAACTTTTTTTGGAAGAGAATCATATTACATTGTTTAGGCATTTGTACACAATTACTCTGCCTTACTCATAAGAAAGAGATAAATGATCCAGAAAATGCAAGTTTTCAATATAAACACCATTTTACCCCTATTTTTCTATTGAATTATTGTTGGGATACAGGATATCATTGGTGTATATATATATATGTGTGTGTGTGTGTGTGTGTGTGTGTGTGTGTGTGTGTGTGTGTGTGTATAAATATAGATATATACACACCTAAAAGGTATTAGGCTAGGTGAAATAAGGAAATAAGCCAGGCAGAGGAAGACAAATGCCATATGATTTCACTTGTTTGTGGAATATATAAACAAAACAGAATGAACAAACCAGCAATAGAAACTTCATTAGAAATAAAAGTTATAAGAAAGTGATAGGGTTTACAAATTTCTGTCTTCCTTGTCATCTATATGTGCAATAGCAACTATATCCTCAGAAGAAGACAGTAACTAATGTACAGAAGTGGGCCTTACCCAAGCAAAAGATTATAACATCTCCATTATGGTTAAGAAGGCAAAAAAAAAATGCATAATTATCTTAGAATGTTTTCTTTGAAAACTAACTTTGATTATAACTATTTTGAAAGGGTACTTGCCCAGAACTTGTCACCTCTCATGATTTGTGAAAACTGTATTTCTGGACCTTCATTTTATTTTTAAGTTCCATTTTAAGGTGGAAGTAATTCAGTTACTGCATGTATTAATACAAAAAAAATATTTTAGACATGATCTTTATTTGTCCCAGCTTTAATGTATTCAGCTGTTAAGAGGAGAGGAGATGGTTCTTACTCTAGGTCATTCTACACAAGTGGGATTTTTATCCTTATATAGCAACAGTGTGAGAGGCAATCTACATTTCCTGAAATTTATGAAAATAGATTTTAAATAACGTTTGATTTTTAATATAAAGATGTAAATCTTTTGACCAAAGTTTATTGTGATCTTTCCTAACTTAACCCATGCTCATGAAAATGTATTTGTATATGTGTGCCTATCTCCTGGAGAAGTAGAGCCCTAGCAATATTTTCTGCTTTCACCTTTCTATTGGAAATATTTCTCATTTTCCCTCTTACTTTTTTACCTTATTTATGTGAAAAGAGGTGTTGGAGTTGCCTGGGAAGATGCATTCCATATTTGGATATGTCAGCCAAAAAGTTGAAATTCATAATCTTTAAGATGTTCACAAGGGTTTGGAGCACTTTAAAAAAATAATGTGTATTTTTGTTTGTTTCCATCTTCAACAATTTTGTTTTATCTTCAACATTTTCATTATCTTTGGAAGTGTAAAATTACTAGTTTCTTTTGAATTCTTATGATTAGGCCATTGGATTGTACATGGTTAAAGTCTATTAAAGTTAAGTGTCTATTAGCTTTTTTAAAGCTTTCATTAGAAAATTAAAATCTGTTCTCCTTCAGTCATCACTGTTTAAAATTATACTAGAATAATGTAAAGTGACTTTGTAAAATTATACAAGAACTATGTAAAGTATGTAAAGTGACTTTTTAAAAATAATGTTTAAAGTGATTCAAAGGGTTATTTTCTTTATGGGAAAAATCCTGATATCAAATCAATTTTTTTTCCTATTTATTTGGAAAGAGTATTTGGGGTTACTAGTCAGAAAGTTTAACTAAACACAGAAATTTTGTAAGGTTAACTTCTCATTGCTTGGTAGAAATAGGCATTTTTGGTGATAATTTTTTAATTTATAGCCCAATGTGAGGCTTGTAAAATCCATGACCCTTGACATATACATGAGGCAGAAGATAAGAAATATATTTTAGTGGGTGGGAATGAGTCAAAGAAATGTAACATTATTTATTTGATAATAAACTACAAGTAAGACTAGATACTATCCTATGGCATGTTGCATGCTCCCTGGTTCAGTTATATTTAAGGTCAATATATGTCTGTTAAACCAACTTACCGTATCTTAGTGATATTCTTAATTTAGTCCCATATACCATTACTTAAAGGAAATTTTATAAAACATAGGCCTAGAAATTCACTGTTTTAATTAATGCTTCACTATTTTTTTTATTTTACTATCATTAATGCACAATTACATGAACAACATTATGGTTACTAGACTCCCCCCATTATCAAGTCCCCACCACATACCCCATTACAGTCACTGTCCATCAGCTTAGTAAGATGCTATAGAATCACTACTTGTCTTCTCTGTTTTATACTGCCTTCCCCGTATCCCCCCCCCCAACATTATACATGCTAATCATAATGATCCTTTTCCCCTTTATCTCTCCCTTCCCACCCATCCTCCCCAATCCCTTTCCCTTAGCCAGGCAGAGAAAGACAAATATCAAATGATTTCACTCATCTGTAGAGTATAAGAACAAAGAAAAAAGAGAAGGAACAAAACAGCAGACTCACACAACCCAAGAATAGACTAATGCTTCACCATTTTTATTTGAAAAAAAAATGGAAAACCTATTTTGTGTTAGGGAGATTCCCTCAATCCTACTGCTTGAAAAAGTGTGACTATAGTTAGTTCTTTTTAATCTTGCAATATGCTAAACAAAAGTAGAAGCAGAGTGATATTTGCTTAAGTATTTTTAAAATGAATTTGTTCTTGACCCATTTTTTTAGATTTTCTTTTTAACTTTATCAATCCTTTATTTTATATTATATCCTCACTGATTTCTTTTTAAATATATATCATGCCTCAGAAACATAATGATACTCTTGAATTCTCTTGGATGAAAGATAGTCTTTCAAAACTTGGTTTTTAAATGGAGGCATTTATTTTTATGACAAGAGAACAACAAACATGTATACCTTATATATACATGAGTGATACCTAGGAAAAATGAGTGAACTTGATTTTTAAATTGAGGCCACACGTGTGCCATTGGATTTCCTATAGATATGCTTTAGCAATCAGATATTTAAACCGTAGTAGTTTGTCATGAGACAAAACCAAGAATAATTGCTTGGATTCTAAATTCATATGGAGGGAAAGCCTCTTGGATTTCCAGTTTCTTGATGTGTGTAGTGAACATAATAATTCCCACATTGTAGACATTGGGAAGTATTGTCTACATCATCTATTATGAGTATACAATCCCTGTGCTCCTACCCAGGTGTTGAAGGACCTTAACTGTCACTGCTTCTTAGTGTGATTTGAACTTTAGACTCCTAATACCATAAGTCACTGTAATGAAATAGATGAAATGGAAATTTACCTCTATATATGTAGGCACATACATACATCTGTATATACATTTATATGCATACATATTTCATATATATATAAATGTAGCATCTGTTTAACTTGTAGCCTTCTGTGCCCCAATCCAATCCTCCAACTCCCTTCTAAAAGCAGAGGAGAGGTGCATTCTTTCATTTAGATAACATTAGAAACCATAAAGAAAGATGACACATGATATGGAAAGATTTCGGCAAGTTAAATAAATCAGTCTGGATCTAAAATAATCCATAAAAGCCCATTAGTTTACATGATCAATGTGGTTACTATCCTGTAAGAGATTTATAGGAAAATAATTCTAGAATATTTAGCGGTTTTCTGTTACTGACCATATTTTCTCAGTGACTTTTTCAAATGCAGTGGAGCCTCCTTAGTTAAGCTTTTTGGAAAAAAAAAGCAGCACAAACCATGACGGATAAAAGCAGTTATCAGGTTTTGTGTCCTTGCAAGTCCCCTAAAATCTGATGAGGTTTCTTACTTTTCATATGGCATTTTATTCTTGTAAGAAAGGTTCATAAAACATAAAAACACTTGCTGTTGAATAATTGTTTCTTTCTTGACAGCAAGATATGTGCTTATCTCTTTTCTATTCTTCTTTTTTGGGGGGACACTTACTTACCATATTGTTTTTAAGAAATCAAAGCACAATAACCTTCTCTTTGTAACTAACAGAGATGAAAGACAAAGCAAATCTATTCTTTTACTAGTTAAAGTTTTCATGAAACAATGAATGATAGATTTATGCATGCTGAGAAGTTGTCTTTGGTGTTGTGAATAACATCACAATGTAATTTCCCCACCTAAAGCCTTCATAATTAAAAGGCAGTCTTAATGATTTAACAATACTGTCAGAGTAAAAAACATGAAAAGAGGTAACCTAAAGTCATTTTAGTCTAAATTATGTTTATTTAAAAATTATATTTGTTTTATCAGATACATAAACATGATCAGTAATCAATGTTTTATTATAAATAAAACAACTTTACAAAAGGCCCTCATATTATTATGTATTCCATCACTTCTTATCATACTCCTGTATTTTGGTATGCCTGAGAAAGCCCTTTCAGAATTCTTTTTTTTTTAATTATTCATGTGAATAAAACATGGCCAACCTCAGAGAAGTATTTATTTGGACCTTACAAAGATTTTAAAGGTCGTTTAGATACTAGATTGATAGGAATTGTATTTTTTAAAAATTGGAGCAGAATGAACTTCAGAAAAATAAAGATACCTTTTATTAGCTTGCTCTCTTTTTTAACATAATTTATAGTGTATGGATGGCTTTAGGCAATATATCTTATTAGACTATCTAGATTAAAATTGGGCAGTTATACTTTCTCAGGAGCACATACATCACCAGTTTCTATTTTTGAAGATATTTGGTATTCTGATAATGATTAATTGTGAATTTGTGTGATCAGAGCTAGTGAATGAGTGGTTTTTATCTGACTACATACACTAACAGAAATTATTCTTTGATTTTTAAAAAACATTTTGGCACTTTGAAGTACCCAGTAGATTTCTTTCTCTGTCTTGTGATATGGCTGTTGCTCTTATATAAAAAGAGCCCACTGTATGCCATATTGTTGTTTTATTACTGAGTGCATATTTTCCAGCACTGCTGTAGATTTCACATGTAATTAAAGGGTGTCCTGGAAGGTAATTGTAGAGAGCCACAGAGATTCTGTGTGCTCCACGCTTATGCGTAAAATTGTTTGACCTCTCTCCTTAGCTATATAGTATATAGTAGGAATGGCAAACCTCTCATATCACAATATTGGTGGCATATTGTGGGTAGGGTGTTTGGAGACTAGAACTTCAAAGACTTCATCTTTATAATATTTCTAGAGATTGGTGTTAGGCTGACCTTTGTCCCTTTTTGGAACCCACCTGTGTGATGTCCCTGCAGAACCTCTGCTACTACCTTCCCAGTGGTTGGTTCCTTAGCGTACCTTCCTTATCTCAGTAGGCAACCTTCATCAGCTTTCTTAAGTGAAAATCATAGGAATTATCCTTGATACCCCTCATTCTTTCACCCTCCACACCCAAGGGGTATAGGTAGAAAACCAGGGAAGTGTGGTGCCCCAGAGGTCAAAAGAAGCAGGTACTTAATGAAGAAATGATTGCTGAGCAGTGTCGAATGTTAGTGCAATATCAAAATGATGAACTTAAGGAGTAAAAATGGATTGGCAGCAAGGAGCTCAGTGGTCGTCTGGACATGAGAATTCTCAGAGGCCAATATGTTGGCCACTAGTTCCATGTGGCTATTTAGGTTTAAATGTACAATAATTTAAATTAAATTAATTCCCCAGTCACACTAGTCATATTCCATAAGTATACTGGGCTAGCAGCTACCATATTGGACAATATGGCTATCTGGCATTTTCACCATCACAGAAAGTTGCACTGGGCGGTGCTGCCGCAGAAGGCAAGTGCTGCTCTGAGTGGGCTGACGGACTCTCCTCCCTGTACGGAGAGGTGTGACCAAAGGAAGACCAGAGCAGAGCCGTTGCAAGCATTGGGTCCTGCGTATCTGACCTACAGGGTACACTGCCCAGTGGAATAGTGAAGATGAAAACATGAAGGAGTGGTCTGGAAGAGTTGGGGAAGTGGAGACAGGCTATAGACCCCTCTAGCTAGAAGACAATGAAGGGGATTAATGCAGGTCTTGTCTTTTATGGACTGTCACTGTTAAGTTGTTTTGAGCAGTGACACAAAAGGGATGTCAAAGATCCTGGGAGAAGTGATTGTGAGGGCTGGCATGGTCTGGAGAGATTCCACTGGCTCGGTAGTACTTATGCTAGCCTGAAGATGAGTACAAGTCAGATCCATAAAGAGGTATTGATATGTTCTTCAGCTGAGGGAAGAGAAAAATACAGCTGCACTGGACTTCAGACATATCAACAATTTAATCCTCAGAACAACTTTAAGAGGTAGTACTGTTAATATATATCCTCATTATCCATATGGGAAAGAGTTCCATCCTCTAAGAAAGGAGAATGATAGGTAAACTGAGGCTCTGTGCTACAGAATTTTGAAGAGCAAATAGGGGTGTTAACATTTTAACATAGTGTCCAAAAAAGACTGTTTTTTTTTCAACTCTATTAAATTTGGGGACAATGCCCCAAAAGGGACAATGCTTCCTCCAGTAACTTATATCTATAATTAAGTTGGCTGTCACTGCATCTTATCATTTTGTCATTGTAGAACAGGAGCATCGTTTATCTCACACATTGTGGTACATACAGTATATGCCCAAATTTTAAGTCTTTGAACAAAAATTGAAAGTTTGTTAAAATGTAAGAGTTAATTGTTCTATCAACTGTCTATTAGAGGCAAATGTCCTACCTTTTTTTAATTTACACTGTGCCTTACAATTGAATTTCCTATACACATGCCTATCTTTCACACTGGGCTATAAGCAACTTGAGGCAAAGATGAGTGTATGTTTCACCCTGGAGTGCCCTGCCCAAGCTTTGCAAATAATTAGATGTTGAATAGATAGGGGTCAGATTGAATTAACTACTGTGTTAGTACTGCTGGATCCGTTGGGGGCCAGTAGTATCCCCTATCCTCCTTCCTTTGTGTTTAACCTTATGGTGTCCTTCCCTGTCACATCTCTCCAACTTAAAAAAAAAAAAGAAAAATCCCTAGCTATACTACCATGTAGTCTTCTGACTGAATGTCATCCCATTTATGTGAGGCAAGTTACCAGTTTGGCAAGGACATTGTCTTCTAGAGTACTATGCCACACATTGCTAAGGCTTATAAAAATTGGTGCTTTGTCTTTTTCAACAAAGAAAAACTTTTGAGACTTTGATAGAATCATTTTTTTCTTATGCAAATAACAGTTTGTAATGAATTTACTGCTCTTCTCATTAACATTTCTTATTAATAAAAAAGGTGTATAATAAGGCATACTATTTTATGTAAGAGTTAACAAACTTAGGAGTGTGTAAAAAAGAGGAGGCAATATAATGCTGATGTTGGCCATGGTAATTATTTGGAGAAGGTATTCTTCATTTAGCAGTCATCCTCACAATTACTGAATTATATAAACTTTGTATTTTGTATTCAGGGATGATTGTTTTCATTTCACAGAAGACAGTTTATAAAGACTCTAATGTAATAATAGAATGAAAAGAAAAATGAACGAGTATGACTTCTACCATAAAGACTGTTAGCTTGAGCATGAGGTAGTTCCCTAAACCAGCCCGAATATGGCCATGATATTTGTCTCCTTCCATAATTTGATTTATAATATGTAAATGATGGACTCCTTATTATATGTATAGTATACTGCTTCTGGTTTGAAATTTTTCAGTTCTTTTTAAATATTTATAAGACAAAATGTCAGAGCATTAGAAGCATTGATTTTGGGCTTTATTATTGACTCCTATTTTATTAGTGTCTCTTTTGAGTCAAATACTATATATTTAAATCACCTCTTAGCAGTAAAATGTGGAGTGATAAAATGTGATTACTTAAATATCCTTTTGTCAGTAAAACAAAAATCCAAAGTCTATAAAATTGAGTTTTGCATGTGACATTTTTCAGACAAACTATTTTTGAAGCAAGTCTTATTTATTAGTGATTTTAAAGTATTTCCAAGTTTATTCATTACTTGAAATGCAGGATTACTAATTCCTTAAATCTAATAAGTATTATTTAGGAAACAAACTGAGAAAATGTGGTGTGTACACATACATACACAGTGGAATATGAATATTATTTGGTCATAAAAAAGAAGGAAATACTGCCATTTGTAACAACATGGATGGACCATGAGGGAACTGTGCTAAGTAAAATAAGTGAGACAGAGAAAGACAAGTACTGTATAACCTAACCTATATTTGGAATCTTAAAAAAAAACTGAACCCATAGAAATAGGACAATTAGGTTGTTGCCAGGGAAATGGGGGTGGGGAAAGATAGGGGAAGGTGGTCACGAGGTAAAACTTTCAGTTATAAGATAAATAAGTCCTGACGATGTAATGTACAGCATGATGTTATAGCTAACAGTACTGTATTGTGTATTTGAAATTTGCTGAGAAAGTAGATGTTGGTGGGATTGAAAATTGGTATAGCCACTATAGAAAACAGAATGGCGTTTCCACAAAAAAACAAAAAATAGAAATACCACATGTCCCAGTAATTGCACTTGTAGGAATTTACCTGAAGAAAACAAAATCACTGATTCAAAGAAATATATACACTCTTATGTTTATTACCTCATTTTTACAGTAGCCAAGATAGGGAAGCAACCTAAGTATCTATCAATAGGTGAATGGATAAAGAAGATGTGGTAGATATACAAAATGGAATATTATTCAGCTGTCAAAAAAGAAATTTTGTCCTTGGAAACAACATGGATTGACCTAGAGGACATTATGCTAAGGAAAAAATAAACCAGATGGGGAAAGAAAAATGCCCATGATTTCACTTATGTGTGGAATTTAAAAACAACCTAATCAGAAATAGACTCATAGACACTAAGAAAGAACTAGTGATTAACATGGGGAAGAAGATGGGTGGGTGGTGAAATAAGTGAAGGGGATAAAGACCCACAAAATCTCAATCATAATATCCATTAGTCATGGGAATGAAAGTAGAGCATAGAGAATATAGTCAATAATTCTGTAGCATCATTCTATGGTAACAGTAACTATACTAGTTGGGGTGTGCATTTAGTAATGTAGGTAACTGTTGAATCACTATGTTGTATACTTGAAACCAATATAAATTATATATTAACTATACTTTAAAAAAATAAGCAATGGAGTGGAAAGTAAAAAAAATAATAATAATGTAAATATCTTAGAACCTTGCTGGTAGGAGAAAAAGATGGTGGGATGAAAAGTGAGGCAGAAATCTCCCAAAACCACATATAACATGAAAATACAGCAAATACAACTAATCCTGAAAGAGCAACCTGAAGACTGCTGTCGACTGCCTGTATCTGGAGAAAAGAGAAGACCTCACAGAAAAGGGTAAAGTAGCAAAGCAGCAATCCAGCGGGACTCAAGCCCTCCTGCCACCCCAGCTCATAGATGGGAGGGGAGAAATGGAACAGGGAGGGAGCAGAAGCCCAGGACTGCTGAACACAAAGCCCTAGAGATCTGCTGTGGAAGCATGAACCTACATTACATGGTGCTCAGGAGATTAGTGGTGTTGGAAAGCAAAGGCAGGCAGAATACTCAGACTGAGATTCCAGCCGCTTGGTGAGAACAGGTACATGCAACTGGCCATTCCGGGACTAAAGAAAGGCAGGCACTTTGAAAGACTTCACAACTGTGAAAGGGCTGCTAAAAGGGAAAGGATTACACAGAACTTGTGGCTCAGGAGAAAGGACAGGCGGATAAAATGGTCCTGGCACACTCAGCCCAGAAGGTTGGAAATGTTCAGGAGCTTCAGAATCTCCATCCCCGTGGCTGGCAGTGCAGTCCCAAAAACCCCCATGGTGGTAGACAGACTGCCTCTTCCTGCCACCCAGCACCGGTCCACAAAACTGCAAGCCCTGGAATCACATCAGCCAGCCAGAGGGTGGACCTGCTATAGCAGCTACAGGGGAATAATACAGAGGCTCCTCCTTACTCTCTTAGCCCACTCGACTTGATAGTAGAAACTGGAACTGCAGCTGGGAAGCAGGAAAGTACTCTTTCCTCCTGGCAGGTATCAATGCTTGGACACCTATAACCCCAGCCATCACTACACAGGTTGTGCAACTCTAGAGACAAGAGCTTCTGGGCACTAGAGGGTGTTGCCTACACAAAGTTATTATCCCATAGTAATCATTGGAAATATGAAACAGCAAAGGAATTTAGTCCAAACAAATTTATTAGAAACATACACCAGAAAGAGGACTCCGTGAAATTGAAATCACCAAATTTTTTTTTTGACATTTTATTTTGGGGGGGTATTATTTAATGTACAATGACATGAGCACATTGTCGTTACTAGACTCACCCTATTATCAAGCCCCACCACATACCCCATTACAGTCACTGTCCATCAGCGTAGTAAGATGGTATCGAACCACTACTTGTCTACTCTGTGTTATACTGCATTCCCTGTATCCCCCCAACCACTACAATATGTGTGCTAATTGTAATACCCCACTTTCCCCCTTATCGCTCCCTTCCCACCCACCCTCCCCAGTCCCTTTCCATTTGGTAACTGTTAGTCCATTAATGGGTTTTGTGAGTCTGCTGCTGTTTTATTCCTTCAGTTTTTTCTTTGTTCTTACACTCCACAGACGAGTGAAATCATCTAATACTTGTCTTTCTCAACCTGGCTTATTGCACTGAGCATAATACCCTCTAGTTCCATCCATATTGTATTGTAAATAGTGCTGCGATAAAAATAGGGGTGCATATGTCTTTTTCAAACTGGGCTGCTACATTCTTAGGGTAAATTCCTAGGAGTGGAATTCCTGGGTCAAATGATATTTCTATTTTTAGGTTTTTGAGGAATCTCCATACTGCTTTCCACAATGGTTGAATTAATTTACATTCCCACCAGTAGTGTAGGAGGGTTCCCCTTTCTCCACATCCTCGCCAACATTTGTTGTTGTTTGTCTTTTGGATGTTGGCCATCCTAACTGGTGTGAGGTGATATCTCATTGTGGTTTTAATTTGCATTTCTCTGATAATTAGCGATGTAGAGCATCTTTTCCTGTGCCTGTTGGCCATCTGAATTTCTTCCTTGAAGAATTGTCTATTCAGCTCCCCTGCCTATTTTTTAATGGCTTATTTGCTTTTTGTTTGTTGAGGTGCATGAGCTCTTTATACAATTTGGATGTCAACCCCTTATCAGATATGTCATTTATGAATATATTATGCCATACTGTAAGATGTCTTTTTGTTCTACTGATGGTGTCCTTTGCTGTACAGAAGGTTTTTAGTTTGATATAGTCCCACTTGTTCATTTTTGCATTTGTTTCCCTTGCCCAGGGAGATATGATCATGAAGAAGTCGCTCATGTTCATGTCCAAGAGATTTTTGCCTATGTTTTTTTCTAAAAGTTTTATAGTTTCATGACTTACATTCAAGTCTTTGATCCATTTTGAGTTGGCTTTTATGTATGGGATTAGACAATAATCCAGTTTCATTCTCTTACATGTAGCTTCTCAGTTTTGCCAACACCAGCTGTTGAAGAGGCTGTCATTTCCCCACTGTATATCCATGGCTCCTTTATCATATATTAATTGACCATATATGCTTGGGTTTATATCTGGTCTCTCCAGTCTGTTCCATTGGACTGTGGGTCTGTTCTTGTGCCAGTACCAAATTGTCTTGATTATAGTGGCTTTAAAGTAGAGCTTGAAGTCAGGCAGCGAAATTCTCCCCACTTTATTCTTTCTTCTCAGGATTGCTTTGGCTATTCGGGGTCTTTTGTGGTTCCATATGAATTTTAGAACTTTTTGATCCACTTTGTTGAAGAATGCTGTTGGTACTTTGATAGGGATTGCATTGAACCTGTAGATTGTTTTAGGCAGGATGGCCATTTTGACAATATTAATTCTTCCTATCCATGAGACAGGATGTGTTTCCATTTATTGGTATCTTATTTAATTTCTCTCATGAGTATCTTGTAGTTTTCACAGTATAGATCTTTCACTTCCTTGGTTAGGTTTATTCCTAGGTATTTTGTTCTTTTTCATGCAATTGTGAATGGAATTGTTTTCCTGATTTCTCTTTCTGATAGTCCACTGTTTGTATAGAGAAATGCAACAGATTTCTGTGTATTAATTTTGTATCCCACAACTTTACTGAATTCAGATATTAGATCTAGTAGTTTTGGAGTGGATTGTTTAGAGTTTTTTATTTGCAGTATCATTTCATCTGCAAACAGGGACAGTTTGACATCTTCCTTAACGATCTGGATGCCTTTTATTTCTTTCTGTTGTCTGATTGTGGTGGCTAGTACCTCTAGAACTATATTGAATAAAAGTGGGGAGAACTCAGATCACAAAGGTATGAAACTAGGAATAAATTACACAAAGAAAATGAAAAAGACCACAAACACATGGAGGCTTAATAACATGCTCCTAAATAATCAATGGATCAATGACCAAATAAAACAGAGATCAGTCAGTATATGGAGATAAATGACAACAATAATTCAACACCGCAAAATCTGTGGGACGCAGCCAAGGCTGTGCTAAGACTGAAATATATTGCAGTACAGACCTACCTCAGGAAAGAAGAACAATCCCAAATGAGCAGTCTAAACTCACAATTAATGGAACTAGAAGAACAAATGAGGCCCAAAGTCAGTAGAAGGAGGGACTTAAAAAAAGATTAAAGCAGAAATATATTAAATTGAGAAGAATAAAACAATAGAATCAATGAAATCAGGAGTTATATCTTTGATAAAATAAACAAAATAGATAAACACCAAGCCAGACTTATCAAGAAAAAGAGAGAGTCTACACACATAAACAGAATCAGAAATGAGAATTGAAAAATGACTACGGATACCACAGATATACAAAGAATTATGAGAGAATATAATGAAAAATTATATGCTAACAAAACTGGATAACTTAGAAGAAATGGACAACTTTCTAGAAAAATACAGCCTTCCAAGGCCGATGCAGGAAGAAACAGAAAATCTGAATAGACCAATTACCAGCAAAGAAATTGAATTGGTAATCAAATAACTACCTAAGAACAAAACTCCTGGACCAGATGGTTTCACTGCTGAATCTTATCAAACATTTAGTGAAGACCTAATATCCATCCTCATAAAAGTTTTCCAAAAGGTAGAAGAGGAGGGAATACTCCCAAACTCATTCCACGAGGCCAACATCACTCTAATACCAAACCAGGCAAAGACACCACAAAAAAAGAAAATTACAGACCAATATCCCTAATGAACATAGATGCAAAAATACTCAAAAAATATTATCAAACCGAATTCAAAAATACATCAAAAAGATCATCGGTGATGATTAAGTGGGATTCATCCCAGGGATGCAAGGATGGTACAGCATTCGAAAATCCATCAACATCATCCACCACATCAACAAAAAGTCGGACAAAAACCACATGACCATCTCCATAGATGCTAAAAAAGCATTTGACAAAATTCAACATCCATTCATGATAAAAATTCTCAACAAAATGGGTATAGAGGGCAAGTACCTCGACATCATAAAGGCCATATATGACAAACCCACAGCCAACATTATACTTAACAGCGAGAAGCTGAAAGCTTTTCCTTTAAGATTGAAAACAAAACAAGGATGCCCACTCTCCCCACTTCTATTCAACATAGTTCTGGAGGTCCTAACCATGGCAATCAGACAACACAAAGAAATAAAAGGCATCCAGATTGGTAAAGAAGAAGTCAAACTGTCCCTGTTTGCAGATGACATGGTAGTGTACATAAAAAAACCCTAAAGAATCCACTCCAAAACTACTATATCTGATATCTGAATTCAGCAAAGTTGTGGGATACAAAATTAATACACAGAAATCTGTTGCATTCCTATACACTAATGGTGAATTATCAGGAAAACAGTTCCATTTACAATTTCATCAAAAAGAATAAAATACCTAGGAATAAAAACCTAACCAAGAATATCAAAGACCTATACACTTCAAACTACAAGACACTCCTAAAAAAATTAAAGAGGACTCTAACAAATGGAAACGCATCCCATGCTCTTGTCTAGGAAGAATTAATATTGTCAAAATGGCCATCCTGCCTAAAGCAATTTACAGGTTCAATGCAATCCCTATCAAAACACCAACAGCATTCTTCAACGAACTAGAGAAAATAGTTCTAAAATTCATATGGAACCACAAAGACCACGAATAGCCAAAGCAATCCTGAGAAGGAAGAGTAAAGCAGGGTAGATCTCACTTCCCAACTTCAAGCTCTACTACAAAGTGACAGTAATCAAGATAATTTGGTACTAGCACAAGAACAGACCCATAGACCACTGGAACAGAATAGAGAGCCCAGATATAACCCAAGCATATATGGTCAGTTAATATACAATAAAAGAGCCATGGACATACAATGGGGAAATGACAGCCTCTTCAACAGCTGGTGTTGGACAGCTACATGTAAGAGAATGAAACTGGATTATTGTCTAATCCCATACACAAAAGTAAACTCAACACGTATCAAAGACTTGAATGTAAGTCATGAAACCATAAAACTCTTAGAAAAAAATATAGGCAAAAATCTCTTGGACATAAACTTGACCAACTTCTTCATGAACATATCTCCCTGGGCAAGGGAGACAAAAGTAAAAATGAACAAGTGCGACTATATCAAACTAAAAAGCTTCTGTAGAGCAAAGGGCACCATTAGTAGAATAAAAAGACATCCTATAGTATTGGAGAATATATTCATAAATGACATGTCTGATAAGGGGTTGACATCCAAAATATATAAAGAGCTCATGCACCTCAACAAACAAAAAGCAAATAAGCCAGTTAAAAAATGGGCATAGGAGCTCAAGAGATACTTCTCCAAAGAAGAAATTCAGGTGGCCAACAGGTACATGAAAAGACGCTCCACATCGCTAATCGTCATAGAAATGCAAATTAAAATTACAATGAGATATCACCTCACACCACTTAGGATGACCAACATCCAAAAGAAAAACAACAACAAATGTTGGGGAGGATGTGGAGAAAGGGGAACCCTCCTACACTGCTGGTGGGAATTCAAATTAGTTCAACCATTGTGGAAAGCAGTATGGAGGTTCCTCAAGAAACTCAAAATAGAAAAACCATTTGACCCAGGAATTCCACTCCTAGGAATTTACCCTAAGAATGCAGCAGCCCAGTTTGAAAAAGACATATATATGCACCCCTATGTTTATCGCAGCACTATTTACAATAGCCAAGAAATGAAGCAACCTAAGTGTCCATCAGTAGATGAATGGATAAAGAAGAGGTGGTACATAGACAGAATGGAATATTATTCCGCCATAAGAAGATAACAAATCCTACCATTTGCAACAACATGAATGGAGCTAGAGGGTATTATGCTCAGTGAAATAAGCCAGGCAAAGAGAGACATGTATCAAATGTTTTCACTCATCTGTGGAGTATAAGAACAAAGCAAAAACTGAAGGAACAAAACAGCAGCAGACTCACAGAACCCAAGAATGGACTAACAGTTACCAAACGGAAAGGGACTGGGTAGGGTGGGTTGGAAGGGAGGGATAAGGGGGAAATGGGGGCATTATGTATACCACAGGTAAGCAGCAGCAGGGAACACGGGAAAGGCAGTATTTATAAAGACAAGTAATGATTCTATAGCATCTTACTACGCTAATGGACAGTGACTGTGGTGGGGTCTGTGCGGGGACTTGATAATAGGGGATCTAGTGACCATAATGTTGTTCAAGTGATTGTACATTAACGATACCAAAATTAAAAAGTAAAAAAAAAAAAAGAGGGGAGAGTGGTCATCCTTGTCTTATTGCCAATCTTAAAGGAAAGGCTTTCAGCTTTTCGCTGTTAAGTATAATGTTGGCTATGGGTTTGCCATTTACAGCCTTTATTATGTTGAGGTACTTGCCCTCTGTACCCATTTTGTTGGGAGTTTTTATCATGAATGGATGTTGAATTTTGTCGAGTGCTTTTTCAACATCTATCGAGATGATCGTGTGGTTTTTGCCCATCTTTTTGTTGATGTGGTGGATGATCTTGATTGATTTTCAAATGTTGCACCATCCTTGCAGCCCTTGGATGAATCCCTCTTGATCATGATCGATGATCTTTTTGATGTATTTTTGAATTCAGTTTGCTAATAATTTGTTGAGTATTTTTCCATCCATGTTCACCAGTTATACTGGTCTTAATTTTCTTTTTTTGTGGTGTCTTTGCCTGGTTTTGGTATTAGAGTGATGTTGGCCTCGTAGAATGAGTTTGGGAGTATTCCTTCCTCTTCTTTTTGGAAAAGTTTTATGAGCATGGGTATTAGGTCTTCACTAAATGTTTGATAAGATTCAGCAGTGAAACCATCTGGTCCAGGAGTTTTGTTCTTAGGTAGTTTTTGATTACCAATTCAATTTCTTTGCTGGTAATTGGTCTATTCAGATTTTCTGTTTCTTCCTGCGTCGGCCTTGGAAGGTTGTATTTTTCTAGAAAGTTGTCCATTTCTTCTAAGTTATCCAGTTTTGTTAGCATATAATTTTTCATTGTATTCTCTCATAATTCTTTGTGTATCTGTGGTGTCCGTAGTGATTTTTCCTTTCTCATTTCTGATTCTGTTTATGTGTGTAGACTCTCTCTTTTTCTTGATAAGTCTGGCTTGGGGTTTATCTATTTTGTTTATTTTATCAAAGATATAACTCCTGATTTCATTGATTCTATCGTTTTATTCTAATCAATTTAATTTCTGCTTTAATCTTTTTTTATGTCCCTCCTTCTACTGACTTTGGGCCTCATTTGTTCTTCCTTTTCTAGTTCCATTAATTGTGAGTTTTGACTGTTCATTTGGGGTTGTTCTTCTTTCCTGAGGTAGGTCTGTATTGCAGTATATTTCGATCTTCGCACAGCCTTGGCTGCATCCCACAGATTTTGCGGTATTGAATTATTGTTGTCATTTGTCTCCATATATTGCTTGATCTCTGTTTTTATTTGGTCATTGATCCATTGATTATTTAGGAGCATGTTATTAAGCCTCCATGTGTTTGTGGGCTTTTTTGTTTTCTTTGTGTAATTTATTTATAGTTGCATACTTTGTGATCTGAGAAGCTGGATGGTACAATTCCAATCTTTTTTAATTTACTGAGGCTCTTTTTGTGGCCTTGTATATGATCTATTCTTGAAACTGTTCCATGTGCACTTGAGAAGAATGTGTATCCTGTTGCTTTTGGTTGAAGTGTTCTGTCGATGTCCATTAGGTCCATCTGCTCTAATATGCCATTCAGTGCCTCTGTCTCTTTATTTAATTTGTGTCTGGTTGATCTGTCCTTTGGAGTGAGTAGTGTGTTGAAGTCTCCCAAAATGAATACATTGCATTCTGTTTCCCCTTTTAATTCTGTTAGTATTGATCCAGTGTTGGGTGCATAGATATTTATAATAGTCATATTCTCTTGTTGGCGTGACCCCTTTATCATTATGTAATGTCTTTCTTTGTCTCTTGTGACTTTGTTTTGAAGTCTATTTTTTTCTGATGCAAGTACTGCAACTCCTGCTTTTTTCTCAGTATTTGTTGCATGAAATATCTTTTTCCATCCTTTTCCTTTCAGTCTGTGTATGTCTTTGGGTTTGAAGCGAATCTCTTGTAGGCTGCATATAGATGGGTCTTGTTTTTTTATCCTTTCTGTGACTCTACATCTTTTGTGCAATCAGACTATTTGCATTTAGGGTGATTATTGATAGATATGTAGTCTTTGCCATCGCAGGCTTTAGATTTGCTGTTACCAAAGGTTCAAGGTTAATTCCCTTACTATCTAAGAGATTAATTTAACTCATCTTGTATGGTATTACAAACACAACCTAAAGATTTTTTTTTTCATCCGTTTTCTTCCCCCTCCATTTTTTGTATGTTATGAATCATATTCTGTACTCTTCGTCTATCTATTTAATCTCAGGAATACTTCCATCTATAGGAGTCCCTCCAAAATGCACTGTAGAGGTGGTTTGTGGGAGGTAAATTCTCTCAGCTTTTGCCTATCTGAAAATTGTTTAATCCCTCCTTTATATTTAAATGATAACCTTGCCAGGTAGAGTATTCTTGGTTTGAGGCCCTTCTGCTTCATTGCATTAAATATATCATGCCACTCCCTTCTGGCCTGTAAGGTTTCTGTTGATAAATCTTATGATACCCTGATGGGTTTTCCTTTGTGTGTGATCTTTTTTCTCTCTCTAGCTGCTTTTAAAAGTCTGTCTTTATCCTTGATCTTTGCCATTTTAATTATTATATGTCTTGATGTTGTCTTCCTTGGGTCCCTTTTGTTGGGAGATCTGTACATCTCCATGGATTGAGAGACTATATCCTTCCCTAATTGGGGAAGTTTTCAGCAATTACCTCCTTAATGATACTTTCTATCCCTTTTTCTCTCTTTTCTTCTTCTGGTACCCCTATTATGCAAATATTTTTTCGTGTGGCTTGGTCACACAGTTCTCTCAATATTCGTTCATACCCAGAGATTCTTTTTTCTCTCTGTGCCTCAGCTTCTTTGTATTCCTGTTCTCTAATTTCTATTCCATTTACCATCTCTTCTACTACATCTAATCTGCTGTTGTATCCCTCCATTTTATGTTTCATTTCATGTTTCATTTCAGATATGGAATTTTTAATGATTGAATCTCCATCTTAAATTCGTTCCTGAGTTCTTGAATATTTTTCTTTACCTCCATAAGCATGTTTATGATATTTATTTTGAACTGTCAGTAAGGCTGGTGAGTTCAGTTTCATAAGGCCCTTTTTCTGGGTATGTGAGATTTTGGTCTGAACCATGTTCTTTTGACATTTCATATTTCTGTGTGGTGCCCTCTATTGCCCAGAAGCTCCAGTCTCTGGAGCTGCTCAGCCCCTAGAGTGAAGTTGGGTGTCATAGGGGCGCCGAGCTGGTGCCTGGTGGGATGAATCCGACCTACGGTGCCTGGCTCTTGTATGAGAGCCAATGGGCCAAGCACACAGGTGTAATCCTCTGTGCTCTGCATCTCTAGCTGTTGTAGGCGGGGCCTCCCTCTGACTGCCCTGACACCAGTGCAGTGATTGTGGTTTGCGAGCAGGTGCCTTCAGGCCAGTTGGAATGCCGGGCCTGCTGCATGTCACAGTGGAGGACCTAGGAGCTGAGTAGTCAGCCAGGGGGTTGGGGCACCTCAAGCTTCTCAAAGTTCCCAATCTGCTGGGCCGAGTGTGCCCGGACAACCTTGTCCCCTTATCCCCACTTCTCTTGCGCAGCAAGCTCCATACAAACCGCGCCCCTTCAGCAGTCCTCTCGCTGGTAGGAATCCTGTCAGATCGCCCCCATTTCCTTAGTCCCAGAGCGGCCGGGCATGAATCCCGTCCTCCTCAAATGGCTGGAATCTGTCTCTCAGTACTCCACCTGTCCCAGCTCCCCATGCTCCAGATCACAACACAGTGTTGTTTTCTGCTCACAAAGCCAACCTTCAGGGCTGGGTGTTCAGCAGTTCTAGGCTTCCACCCACTTCCCGCTCCATTTCTCTTCCTCCCATCATTGAGCTGGGGTGGGGGAAGGGCTTGGGTCCTGCCAGATCAAAGCTTTCATATGTTACGCTTTTTTGTGGGGTCTGCTGTGTTCATGAGTTCTGTATGCAGTCTGGTGCAGCCTTCTTTCCTGTTGCTATTATAAGGGTTGATTGTATTAACTGTATTTTTTCAGTATCTGGTTTTGGGAGGAGTTCTCTCTCCTCTTACGCCACCATCTTGAATCCTCACCAATCTTCTTGAGAATAATTTCAAAATAAAATTCATAAACCTGCTAATGGAGATACGGAAAAATATTCAAGATATCAGGTAGGACTTCAACAAAGAGACGGAAACTTTGAAAAATACAGTACCTGAAATGAAACATACAATGGAGGGATTAAAAAGCAGATTAGATGGGGTAGAAGACACAGTAAATGAAATAGTAATTAGAGAACAGGTAAACAAGCTGAGGCACAGAGAGAAAAAAGGATCTCTAGAAATGAAGAATAATAAGAGAACTGTGTGACCAACCCAAAAGAAACAATATGCACATTATAGGAGTACCAGAAAAAGAAGAGAGAGAAAAAGGGAAAGTGTGTTTGAGGAGGTAATTGCTGAAAACTTTCCCAATCTGGAGAAGGAAGTAGTCTCTCAGGTCAGGGAAGTGCAGAGTTCACCAAACACAGGGGACCCTAGGAAGACGACAACAAGACATATAATAATTAAAATGGCAAAGATCAAGGACAAGAGCAGAGTATTAAAAGCAGGCAGAGAGAGAAAAAGGATCACATACAAAGGGAAACCCATCAGGCTACCATCAGACTTCTCAGAAGAAAACGCATAGGCCAGAGGGAGTGGAGTGATCTATTTAATGCAATGAAACAGAAGGGCTGCCAACCAAGAATACTTTACACGGAATGATTATCATTTAAATTTGAAGCAGGGATCAAACAATTTTGAATTAAGCAAAATTGAGGGAATTTACCTCCCACAAACCATATCTACAGTGTATTTTGGAGGGACTGCACAATATGGAAGTGCTCCTAAGGCTAAATAGCTGTCACCAGAGAAAATAAAACCACTGCAAGGGAAGTAGGCCAATTAATTACTAAGAAAATGCAAAATTAAATCAACTACCCACAAACTCAGTCAAGGGATACACAAAGAGTACAGAATATGACACTTAATATATAAAGAGTGGAGGAGGAAGAAAACGGAGGAAAAAAAGAGCCTTTAGATTGTGTTTGAAATAGCCTACTAAGTGAGTTAACTTAGACTGTTAGATAGTAAAGAAGCTGCCCTTGAATCTTTGGTAACCATGAATCTAAAGCCTGCATTGACAATAAGTACATATCTATTGATAATCACCCTAAATGTAAATGGACTGATTGCACCAATCAAAAGACACAGAGTTACAGAATGGATAAAAAAACAAGATCCATCTATATGCTGCCTACAAGAGACTCGCTTCAAACCCAGAGACATACACAGACTAAAAATGAAGGGTTGGAAAAATATATTTCATTCAAATAATGGGGAGAAAAAAGCAGGAGTTGCAGTACCAATATTAGACAAAATAGACTTCAAAACAAAGTAATCAGAAACAATGAAGGACATTACATAATGATAAAGGTGTCATTCCAAAAAGAGGATATAAGTAGCTGTGCATCCATATAGGAGCACTCAAATATGTGAAACAAATACTAACAGAATTAAAGGAGGAAATAGAATGCAAAGCATTCATTTTGGGAGACTTCCTCACACCACTCACTCCAGAGGACAGATCAACCAGACAGAAAATAAGTAAGGAGACAGAGGCACTGTACAATACATTAGAACACATGGGCCTAATAGGCGTCTACCAAACACTCCACCCAAAAGCAGCAGGATACACATTCTTCTCAAATGCACATGGAACATTTTCAAGAACAGATCACAAACTAGGCCACAAACAAAACCTCAATAAATTCAGAAGGGTTGAATTTGTCCCAATTAGCTTCCTAGACCACAAAGGTGTGAAACTAGAAATAAGGTATGCAAAAAAAACAAAAAACCCACAAACATATGGAGTCTTCACAACATGCTCCTAAATAATCAATGGATCAGTGACCAAATAACACAGATCAAGCAAGTTGAAAACAACAACTCAACACCCAAAACCTGTGGAATGCAGTGAAGATCGTTCTAAAAGGAAAGTAAATGGCAATACAGGCTTACCTCAAGAAAAAAGAACAATCCCAAATGAACAGTCTAAACTCACAATTAATGAAACCAGAAAAAGAAGAACAAAGGAGGCTCAAAGGAGGAGGGACGTAATAAAGATCAGAGCAGAAATAAATAAAATTGAGAAGAATAAAACAATAGAAGGAATCGATGAACCAGGAGCTGATTCCTCTAGAAAGTAAAGAAAATAGATAAACCTCTAGCCAGACTTATCAAGAATAAAAGAGTGTGTACTCATATAAACAGAATCAGAAATGAGAAAGGAAAAATCACTACAGACATGAAGGAAAAACAAAGGATTATGAATAAATATTATGAAAAATTATATGCTAACAGATTGGATAACCTAGAAGAATTGGACAACTTTCTAGAAAAATACAACCTTCCAAGACTAACCCAGGAAGAAACAGAGAATCTGCACAGACCAAGTACCAGCAATGAAATTGAATTGGTAATCAAAAAACTACCTAAGAACAAAACTCCTGGACCAGATGGCTTCACCACTGAATTTTATCAAACATTTAGAGAGGACCTAATACGATCCTCCTTAAAGTTTTTCAAAAATTAGAAGAGGAGGGAATACTTCCAAACTCTTTCTATGAGGCCAGTATCACTCTAATAGAAAAACCGGACAAAGACACCACCAAGAAAACAATAGTTCTAAAATTTATATGGAACCAAATAAGACCCCACATAGCCAAAGCAATCCTTAGAGGGAAGAATAAAGCTGGTGGATTATGCTCCCCAACTTCAAGCTCTACTACAAATCACAGTAATCAAGACAATTTGGTACTGGCACAAGAGCAGAGCCATAGATATATGGAACTGAATTGAGGGCCCAGATAGAAACCCACACATACATCCCAATTAACACATGATAAAGGAACCATGGATTTACAGTAGGGAAATGACAGCGTCTTCAACAATTGGTGCTGGCAAAACTGAGCAGCTACTCATAAGATAATGAAACTGCATTATTGTCTAATTCCATACACAAAAGTAAACTCAAAATGGATCAAAGACCTGAATGTAAGTCATGAAACCATAAAACTCTTAGAAGAAAACATAGGCAAAAACATCTTGAATATAAACATGAGCAACTTTTTCCTGAATGCATCTCCTTGAGCAAGGGAAACAAAAGCAAAAATAAACAAATGGGACTACACCAAACCAGAAAACTTTCATACAGCAAAGGATACCATCAGGAGAACAAAAAGGCATCCTACTGTATAGGAGAATATATTTGTAAATGACAGATCTGATAAGGGGTTAACACTCATAATATATAAAGAGCCCACTGATCTTAACACCCAAAAAGCAAATAATCTGATTAAATAATTGGCAGAGGATTTGAATAAACACTTTTCCAAAGAAGAAATTTAGATAGCCACAGGCACATGAGAAGATTCTCCACATCGCTGATCATCAGGGAAATGTAAATTAAAACCACAATGAGATATCACCTCACACCAGTTAGGATGGCCAACATCCAAAAGGCAAGGAACAACAAATGCTGGTGAGGATGTGGGGAAAGAGGAACCCTGCTACACTGTTGGTGGGAGTGTAAAGTAGTTCAACCATTGTGGAAAGTAATATGGAGGTTCTTCAAAAAGCTAAAAATAGAAATACCATTTGACCCAGTAATTCCACTCCTAGTAATTTACCTGAAGAAAACAAGATCACTGATTCAAAAAGACATGCCACCCCTATGTTTATTGCAGCCCTATTCACAATAGCCAATATATGGAAGCAACCTAAGTATCCATCAGTTGATGAATAGATACAGAAGATGTGGTACATATACACAATGGAATATTATTCAGCCTTTAAAAGAAAACAAATCCTACCAACAATATGGAAGGAGCTAGAGGGTATTATGCCCAGTGAAATAAGCCAGGCAGAGAAAGATAAGTACCAAATGATTTCCTTCATTTGTGGAGTATAACAACAAAGCAAAACTGAAAGAACAAAACAGCAGCAGACTCACAAATTCCAAGAAGGGTGTAGCGGTTGCCAAAGGGAAGAGGTTGGGGAGGGTGGGTAGGGAAGTGGTTGGGGAGGGTGGGTAGGGAAGTAGGGAGAAGGGAATTAAGGGGCATAATTAGCTCACATAATGTAGGTGGGTCATGGAGAGGGCAGTATAGCTCAGAGAAGGGAAGTAGTGACTCAATAGCTTCTTTGCTGTTAGTGACTGCAGTGGGGTGTGGGGGGGGGAACTTGATAATGTGGGTGAATGTTGAAACCACAGTGTTGCTTATGTGACACATTCATAAGATTTTATGTGAATGATACCTTAATTAAAATAAAATAAAAAATAAAAAATGTTCCCAATTTAGAAAAAAACAGTGTGTAGAGCCTCATTTGAACTTCTTACTGGTAGACAAGAATCCTGTATAAAAAGGGAATTCATTATTTCTGTTAATTTATAAATTATGAATAGTAAAATAATTTAACACAAATGTTGATGGTAAGCATTTCCTGTAAAATCAGTTCTGCTGACATTCCCATGTCAAATAAAATTTTAATTATTAATAAATGCATGTGTATTATTTTTTGAAAACTAAGTTACCACCATAAAAAACTTTGTTCCTATGTGAGTTGATGGATGATGACTACCCTTATTGTGATTATTTTGCAATATGTACCTATATCAAATCATTGTCATACACACAAAAGTAGTACAGTGTTGTATGTCAATTGTATCTTAATAAATGTTGAAAAAATACAGTTCTGCAAATTCCAAAATGGGTGTACCTTTCAAATGTTAAAGACCAGAATCTTTAAACTTCAGGGTTTGTCTGCAGCTGTCAATATTTCTAATGCCCATGATGGTTGTGTAGGTGGCAGAAATCTAAAAGACATGGACAGCTAAGCTGCCTCTGTCATATTCAGACATGACACATAACTTTGTCATTCAAAATGTAGCGAAGGCAAGATTAAATGAGCCAACAAAACATTCCAAAGGCCTTTAGATTTTAATTTCTGTTCACGTTAGACAAAGCCATAAATCAAGCAGTTTACTTTGAGTCATCCTGATGAAAAAGACCTGGTTACCTGACTTTATTTTATAATGAATTTTATTGTCATGCGGATAATGAAATGTTGCGTTACTAGAGTTAAGAATTAATTCCATCCCTCTGTCAGTGCTGTAAGTAAAAAATGGAAGAATTCATAACTTTGTGCCAGGACCAGAACCAGATTTCCAAAGTGTTTAGTGAATTGGAATGGGAAAGTCAATGTGGAGAATTGTTTTAAGTTTGTCAGTATAAATTGGGCCTTGGATACAGTGAGTCCTTTTTAGCTGTATCTATGAGAAGCATAGATAAACAAAATAGTTTACTTTTTTAAAAAAAATCATAAGTAGAAGCCCAATGCTGTGCAAAAATAAATACATCTAATATCCACAAAGTTGATATGACAGCAAAACTCTGAAAATGTTTATGTGACTAATTCTGTACAAAAGATTAGAAAATCAAATTCTGTTGACCTTACTGAACTGTAGTTATACCATTTTTATATTAAATAATTTATTTCCTCCAATTTGTGAATTACGAAAGCTTTGACCATATTTTGATTTTTTTTGTGAATAGTTGTGTTGAAATTCTTTTACCTCTGTCATATCAAATGTAAGAAAAAGTGTACCTTGCTAAATAGATGAAAGCATTCACTTTACTTTTAGGAAATTTTAACGAAAAAAATGTTACTTTCCATGTTTTTTATGGAAAATAACATTTAATGTCTGTATGTGGGTGCCAAAATACAAATGTACAAATAAAATGTATGGCTTTGTTAATGATTTGTAAATCTCAGTTGTAAAAAAGAATAGTTTCCCATAGTATAATTCATTTCCTAAACAGTTCACTTAATTTCTGTTTAATTTCTGTTTGGCAGTGACTCCTGAAGTTTGACTTTTATTATCTCTAAAGAGCATGTTGAGGAATTAATGATTGTAAATAGGTACGTGAAAGAGTTCTAATCTGTTTTAGACATTAACGTTTTTTAGGTATCAGGCTTGCTTAGAATTGGGTTCTTTTTTAAAAAAAATAATGTAGCATCTGTTTACTAATAATGTCAAGTCTGTTATTTTTAAAGGCAGAAGGTCTTCACAGATTTTTCTTCTTTAAGCAGGTCAAGGTGCAGTTTTCCATTCCATAATAGTTCAGTTAATTATACGAGGTTTCTGATTCAAGAAAAACACCATTTAGAACACAGCCAAGAAATCTGGAATTTAGAAAAAGTTTCTTTGGAAGAGCAGCCCTGTTTATGCACCTGTGAAAGTAAATCCCATAGGTCCTTAAAAGCCTATTTATTCTAATTTTAGATACTAGTTTTACCACATGTTTATTTTCTTTTCCAGCTCTAAAAGTAGTTTTGAAGCAGCAAATTAGGAAGGGACTGGGTGAGTCATGACTCGAGGCAGCTGAAAGCAGCTGGAAGTGACACAGGAGCCTCCTTTATAGGTTGGAGGCAGTTCCTCATAAGGACCAAGACCCTGTATTTATGGATTATAGGAATAATTCTTCATACAATATTTTTCCTAAACCCTATGGCATGTGATGAATTTCCCATGCTGACTTGTCCTATGAGGCATTGAACTAAATTTGAATTTCCTTCTGACTTATTTAACCCTCTCTTAGTCTAGGTCTAATGCCAACTACACAAGTTGAAAGTTTGTATTTGTTCATTTGTAGAAGAAATGCAAAGTCCATAAAACGTCTCCTATTCTCAACAATCTGATATTTAATAGGGTTGGCATGACTATAAATGATTAAAATGAAGAAAGCTATGTTTGAAGCTCCAGGTCATTATGGGTTGATGTGGACCTGAGAGGAGTCTCTTTGTGCACGCGGGATGGTGAGGAGCGTTTTGTGAGAGAGAAGGCCTTAGCTGGGCAGAGGAGGTGAAGAGCCCTGCTCCAGGTAGAAAGGTTAGTGGGAACAGTCACTGAGAGCAGAAGGAACAGGATTTATTTGAGAAGCCCAAGTAGTTAAGGAGCTTCTGGTGAAGTGGGATAGAGTAGGGGTCAGCAAACTTTTTCTGTATACGGCCAAATAGTAAATATTTTAGACTGTGCAAACATTATAGATGATATGGTCTGATGCAGTGGCTCCACTCTGCTGTTGTCCTGCAAATAAGGCCACAGATAATATGTAAATGAGTGGATGTGACTGTTTTATGCATATTTGCAGTTTACAAAAATTGGCATGTTGGATTTGTCCCCAGGCTCCAGCTTGCCAGAACCCCAGGTAGAGGTTGTAGTAGTACCATGACCCTCTGCTGCTTTGAATACTGTCCTTGCTGCTTTTTGTTAATATCTTCATAGGATTGATCTGAATAGTACAGTATAGATAGGGAAAACTTTTATGTACTTCCTCTTCAAAAAGTATATTCTGTGTTTTAAGTATTGTCATTTTACATTGTTCGTGTTCTTCATTCCTCCTTTAATTTTGCTTACTTAGAACAGCTCCCATAATAGGTCCAAATGAGAAAGTCTATTTTTATGTAAGAAAGATCACATTTCTAAGGTTAAATTTTATGTCTATTTGGGCCTATTGGTAAATGAAGAAAAGATTTCTCTCTTTTTATTAGCCTCTGTAATTTTATGTGATTATCCATATAGAATGTAATTCTCTATTATGAGTAGAGGTTGTGGAGAAGGTAATATAATTAAATTAACTTTGAGTTTATGCTTTTCTAAAACCAAGTATAAAGTCAGTATAACTCTTATGATCCATGAAGTGTCTAAGATTCATGAGGGATAGCCATTAACACCTTTTAGATTTGAGGTCAAGAGAAAATGCCAGTGGAGTTATTTACTGTTCTATCATGAAGTCCTTTCTGACAGCTAAAATGCAAATGAAAGTAGTAATTAGATTATATGTAACAAGGATTTATTAACTAGATAAATATCTGTTTGACGGGAAAATATCCAGGAAAGGATATACGAAATGACTGTCAATTTAGCAGTTCTGTGTACCCTCTGAGGCTCCCTGACTCTGGGGCACAGGATAAGGAGTGAGAATGCATAGCTGAGGATAAGGAGTGAGAATGCATAGCTGAGGATAAGGAGTGAGAATACATAGCTGAGGATAAGGAGTGAGAATACATAGCTGAGGATAAGGAGTGAGAATACATAGCTGAGGATAAGGAGTGAGAATACATAGCTGAGGATAAGGAGTGAGAATACATAGCTGAGGATAAGAAGTGAGAATACATAGCTGAGGATAAGGAGTGAGAATACATAGCTGAGGATAAGGAGTGAGAATACATAGCTGAGGTTCAGGAAGAAGTGAGTAAGTACAGGAGTATTCATAGTCATTTCTGGTTGTGAACTTAGCAGACTTAGAAAAGAACAAAAATTTTATGTCTATCTGCTTACCAATAAGCCATGATATGGAGATATTTGGAGGAGAACTCTTCAACATACCACTGCATACGAAGCAGTATTTTTTTTCAATATTATTGTTGCCTGAGTTACATAATTATGCCTAAAGAAAACCACTCCAATCATTTCAGTGTTGTGTGCAAGGGTTGTTTTGATGGCCTACAAGCTCCATCAGGCAGGTGAGACTCAGTGTGCTGGGTCAACAGGATTTTATAATTGGCATGCAATTTATTCACAGTATGGGAAATAACTTGGCATTGTTCCCACAATGGTGCAAGTCATGTTAATAAAAACATCTTTAAGAGCAATGAAGGAAATGACTTTTTTAGAAGTAATGAAAATTCTAAAATAAGAATTCTTTTACAGATGATAAATGAAAAATTAAGATGACAGATGTTGAAACAGAGTAGTAAACAATACTCAAATAGTAATCATGTTTTGATTTTATATCTCATCATGGAAATTCCTAAATAACACCTTGTATTTATCAATGGCTTTAGATATTTGCAGTTTGATAAGGATGAAGAGCTATGGTTCATAAATTTCTCTTTTAAGATTCAAAAGACATTTTTTGGTGAGATCTTACTTTAGAAAAAGCTATCACTGAAAACTATAGAACTAACACTTGATACTAAGGGAAAATAATTATTAAGTTGTGATGGTTGCCCCATGTTTAGTTCCAGTGACTTGAATTAATTACAGTTAATGGTTTCACACAAGGTAGGCTGTTTGTGAAGTTGGGGCCGATAATAGGACATGCCTGTCTGCTTCCCAAGCCTGTACAAGTATTTAATTAGCTTGATATAAAGTCAGTGCTCTGAAAGAAAGAAAATTTGCTAAAGAAAACAAAAGTCCATTATTGGCCAGATTATAATTCAGAATAGATTGACACTGTGGCAGTTATATTTTCCTAAATAACTGAATTTTTCAGTACTGAACTTTATTGTAAAAAGGGCATCATGTCATTTATTTTTTATGACTCTATAGATTCTAGTAAGGTTGATTAATTGATTTATAATCTGTTCTCATTTACTGTAGTACATAATTACTTAAACTTCTTGAACAGGCATGAAATGTTTCACAGGGGATGTCCCCCTCCTCTTTTGATAATCTGAATGATTTACATTTATAGAACTGCCTGTTTTCCCCATAAAAAGCAATGTATCTAGCGTCTATAAAATAGTCCTAAGGTCAGATATTCAGACAATTCATAAATGCCTTATCTGGAATCTTCCCAGGGTGAGCAAAGCTCGGTAATAAAAATTCAGAACTGCTGCTTTCTAATAAGTAGTTCTCAGCTCTGGAGGCTGCACTTGGCCTCATCAGAATCCTCCCACGTGAACAGTCCTCACTCAACCTTGCTGTTTCCACAACCTTGCCTTTTCCATTGCTCTAAGTAGCCTTTGGTTCCCTGACCAAGTTCACTTGTATTCATTTGCAATTTTAATGAATTATTTGCCTCACTGCTTTTTTTGAGTGGTGCCACATGTTTACTACTCACATTATAAATTCTGCGTGCCTTCTTAATTTCAGCACTCTTGTAGGGCTTTTGAATACATCAGCAACGTGAGTTACTTAGATATTTGGAAACATTAATGCATATTACTGATATTTCATAACCCTACATTTTCTTTCCTCTGAGAATAGTATATTACACCTTATATTTCATATATATTGGAGCAGAAGTAGAACAGACTCAAGTTCTTAGTGTGTTACTATTTTTAATAAAATAGTTTCACTGAAGAGTTCAGGCCGAGCAAAGGTTTATATGATTTTCAGAAAAATACACAAAAACAAATATGGATGTGGGGAAAAACATAATAAATAGAGTTTTAATAATTCATTTCCCAGTGTTTTAATTATATAATTTTGGTCAGAGCCATAGTATATAAGTTGATTGTAAGCTGTGTAATATATATGATGCGTGCTGTTTCTAAACAGTAAAAACACAACAGCCACACTAAAACTAAAGCAAAAGATAATTTGACAAACAGTACTTAGAGAATTGCCATTCTATTCAGGACTAATGATAAAATGATAGAAATCTCAGACCATATTTAATAAAGCTTTGTTAGGATGTTCTCTTCTTAGTAGCTGACAGATGATTCTCTTGGCTCATTCCATCTTTGGGCTTATTACTCCCCTTTTTTTTAGAGGTTGAATCTACTAAAATGATCACTCTGATTATCTATTGAAGTTTCCACTTAACAGGAAAACAGAGATGAGAGCCAAAGAAGTCAAATTGATCATTGATTAGGTTGTTTTAACAGGCTATTATCAGATGGCCAAGGCTAATAAAGTCACTCATTTAGATCAGTTGCTGAATCTATTGTAATGTTCTATGCTAAAATTATGTGATTAGTTTTTCATCTTTGGTTTTAATGTGGTTCAATGCACATTTTTTATAATACGCATATGCACACATAAGCACAAAAATTTGACTTAATGAAAATTCTTGCTTTAGGCTTAAAACCATGACAATATAGTAGGTGCAGTTGGTCAATTCAGCAACCAAAGAAAATAACCAAGAGAAAAATAAGCAAATAGAATAGAGAGAATATAATAGTCAGCAGCCTCATTTCACTACTTAATTCAGCAACCATTCCAAGTATTGGGGACATAGCAGTAAAGGAAATAAGAACCTTTACTGTCATGAAATTTCATTCATTTATTCTGCCTCTGACTATCTTGGCTCCCACACTAAGCTAAGTCTTGAGACCTCCACTCCTAAAAGCTGACCTTATATTTCAGAACATTTCAAAAATTTATGAGACAATACTTAAACTTTGCTCTTTTCCTCACTCTACTTAATCTCTCCCATACCTATTATGAGAATATTTTAGCCAAGTTATATAGTTTTAATATAATAGTAGACAGAACAGTGACTGATCAGTCAAAAAGGATTCTGGCCATAAAGAACCAAATTCTAATCAAGAACTTGTGATCCAGTAATGACCAGTGACTTCCTAGGTACTCCCACATTTAGTCCCCTTTCTGATCAGTGGAGTCTGACCCTCATTCCTTGTTCTGTCTTGGACAGTGTTCCAGGCTCCTGCCAGGGTCCAATCTCATTATCTCCGCACTCCCAGTTCTAGTGGGAATGATCACCTGCCTTACACCTCATCCTCAGGTAAGGCTCTGAGGAGTCTTGGTACTCCGTAAACTGACTAACCGTGTGCAAACACTTGGGAGTTCCAAATACTGTGCAAAACTCATAGTTTGTTTTTCTTCATTCCTATTTTTGCACTTCTTTTGTCATTCATATGAAAGGGATTTGAAAACCAAATGAGAACCTTTGGCCACTAAATCAGTTGTGGCTTTCACACAGGGTAAAGGTGCTGACATACAGTTACGTAGATTAATTTTGAAATACATTTGCAATGGGAATGGCCAGACTTAAATGAAAATACAGACCAAAAAAAAAATCTCATTGTTCACCACGAATAGGATGTGTCAGAACATCCTTTCTGTCGGGTGCAGGACCTAAGCACTTAGTCTCCCACACCTCGGGAAATAGCTTACAAGGAGAATCAAAAGTTTCTCTAGGAAATCTTGCTTTGACTCACTGTCACATGATCTTTTCCATGAATTTTTCCTCATTCTCTTTAAAAACGACAAAAAAGTAACCTTCCCTTGTATCAAATGGATCTATTTTTTTTAACTGATACAGTGAGTCTCTTTAGGCAGATGGAGCAATGAAAAATACAGAATCATTCTCTCATGTATTCATTTAGCAAATATTTGTTGAATGTAGTCCCATAGGGAGCTCCCGTTCTTCTCAGAGAGACACATACATGGGCAGATAATTTCAACACAGCATGGTAAGTAGAAAAATTAGATGGACACAGTATATTATAGGATGCCAGAAGGTAGCTCCTAATAGACCTAGAGTGAGTATGAAGAAAGCTTCTTGAAAGAGGAGATGGATGAACCACATCTAAAAAATGTCTAGGAGTTTGGAAAAAGAGTTGAGAGTAGGGAAAAAGTGGTTGAGAGAAAATTGTGTACCTCTGTTCAGAGGTAACAGAATGTGTGAAGGGCCCAGAACTGTTGAGAATGTAAGAAAGCTACATGCACTTCGAGACGGAGAGTGGAGGCATGTGCCAGGTGAGTGTGGGAGTGGAGCTCCATTGACACTGAGTTAAAGAACCTAGAATGTGTGTGCCTACTGACGGTAACTGCATTATACTCCCACCACCTTTACATTTTTTTCTATATTCATATTACTTTTTTATATAACCTCCTAACAATTGTATCAGTTAGTGTATAATACAGGAAACCATACTCACTCTAGGAACTGAGTAGAATTTCAAGCAGGCAGGAATTTGGTATAGAGAATCAGATATTTGCATAATCCTTTGACAAGAGGGAGAGATGGAAGTTGGGTTTCTTCTCTACCGCTGGTTTCAGGACACACCACCACAGCCTTGAAGCAGAGAATTGGAAGCTGCTGCTCTTAACGTTACTGCTTTTGATACAACAACCTCACACAGATTAGCTCGACCCTACAATATTGACTATTGTTGCTAACAGCCATGCCAGCAAGATGACCCCTACCTCACTTCTAACTTCTAATACTTTCAGAAAGACATCTCACTGCCAGAATCTACAATCTTAATATAAGAGTGTTTGATATTCTAGCCCCCATGTTTCAGGGAGATATAAGTAAACAGCAGCAGTGGGTGATAAGCAACAACTGATCATATCTTGAACAATATTCTGTTGTCTACTTGGTTATATATTGTGTAAAATGCTAAATATGCTGCTTTCCCCAACCCCCTAAATAAACAACCTTTAGTATGAAGATTACTAGAAAGAAAAAAAAAGAGATATCAACAAGGGGGTAAAATGAAGTCTGGAGAATAGGTGTCTGGCTCAGAGAGGGAAAAAAAAAATACTTTTGAAGAACAAGAGGTGAAAGTTTAAAGGGAAATTACACTGTAGCTAATTTTAGATTGTTCTCAATGATTATCCCTTTATCCTACTTTTCACTTTAGTGTTCTGTTTTTCTCTACATAAGCCTCATCAGATCTCTGAAGGTAAATGTTCTGGCATTTTGGATATCATAGCTGAGTGACCATACAGACATGAGGATAATGTATCACTTTACAAATATTTTGAAGACCATCAATCTGCACACACACATATATATACACACTTCTCTGGCAGTTAAAGTACTTTCAAGAATCTTTCTGCTATATCAGAATAAATAGCAAGCCATGGACTTCAAAATGGGAAATTTTCGAAAAGTGATCATTATAAGATGGAACCAAATTTGTGTTGGCATGTATTTTACAGTGTTATAAAAATAAATGAGATAATGTGTAAGTCATTTAAAATCATATAAACAAAATATTATTGGAATATAGTGTTAGGGAATCTTTCTAGTAAATGTCTGATTTACTATTTATTTACTGGTTTTTAAAAAGCGGAAAAGGAATTAATGGTGAAAAACTGATGATGCTCTGATTAGGCTCCAAATAAGAAGGAAGAACTGATTGGTGATGTCAAAATGATGGCAAGTTGCAAAACGGTGGCAACTAGGAAGTAAAGAAATTTGAAATTTGTGAATAAGAAATGCTGGGCATAGTGGAGGGATGAACTTAGAGAAGCTGACTTTTTAGTGTGATGGGAACAGCAAAATAGTTAACTCTGGTTCAAAATAAATGAGATGTTCTGTGAGTGACGTAGCTGGGTAATTGTGCATCACATAAATGAACCAGAAATGAGAAAGATACCCAAGAAGAATTAGTGTGATTCTACTAGGAGCTTTTCAGTTTTGAATTACAATAGATAATTTAGCCAGAGACAGAGAAAAAAAATAGAACTGTTGGTACTTATTCCATCAAAGAGCAATCTTCTAACTTTTAGAAAGGGAGGGACCAGTTTTCTTCAGAGGTTACTGAAGTTTTCAATGGAAAAGAAGTTGTTAACAAACCATCTGGTTTGTCACTGAGTTCATGCCTTCATTTAATGACTATTGATGAGTACATATAAGGACAAGTATCAGGAACTATGTTAAATACTGAATACATTACCTATATGTATACTGATACATCTTACTTGTGTAATTGCAGAATGATTGTAGAAAATCCATGAGATATGAAAGATAAATTGGACAGTTATTTTTCATATAGTTTTCAAATGTAAAATTAAACCCTGGAAAAATGTGTTGCTATAGTTGTTGGAATTTACAATGTACTGTTAAATGCATGGTTTAGGTTGGTGTTTAGAAAGACTATTAATATCCATATAAACTTAAATGGATTTCCTAAGAAGAAATATTAAATGTACTTTTAATGTTTTTGAAATTGGAAAAATGCCATCAGTATAGTTGGGCTTGATTTCAGTAAGGCATTTCCTTTTTTCTTACAATTGTTTTTGATGGACAGGAGCAGAAAAATTAGTTAGAATAAGAGTACCTCTAGATAACAATTTTATTCTTCAGACAGTTCACACATAATGTTTAATTGGATTAATTTTTTTGACTTGTTAAAAAAAGTAAACTATGGGCTTGGCTCTTTTTTATTTTATTTTATTTTTTAGTTAAGTTTCTTTTTAAAAAATATGATTTATAACATACAGAAAAATGCACAGATGATGTGTACTGTTTGTGTGAAATTCACAAAGTGAATACGTAACTAACACCTAGATGAAAAACAGGAGTTTGTCCCATTCATGTCCCCTTACTACCCAATTTCAAGAATAATGACTATCCTGACTTCCAAAACTATAGTTTCATTTTGCCTGTTCTTGATTTTCTCAGGTTCTGATAACAGCTATGCCAGCCTCAAAAAATAGTTTAGAATGCATTCCTTTCTTTTCTTGTCTGGAAGATTTTGTGTAAAATTTAGATTATTTCTTAATTATTTCATAATAATGTGTTCAAGATAATTTGAAACAAATCTGGGCCTAGAGATTTTTTAAGTTAGATGGTTAAATCAGTTTCTGAGATAGATATAGGAACTTTAAGGTTTTCTGTTTTTCCTTGGGTCAGTTTTGGTAAATTGTTAAACTTATTAAATAATTTGTTTTATCAGAATTTTTAAATTTGTTAGTATAAATCTGTTCATAACATTTTCTTCCAAGGTTTTTAGTGTCTATAGGCTTAAATCCCTGTTTCTCGATCCTGATTTTGGTAATAACTTCCTTCTCACTCTGTCTTTTATTAGTTTTGCTATGAGGTTATTAATTTGTTAGTCTATTCAAATAAGTTTTGGGTTTTGCTGAGGTTCTCTGTTGTGTATTTGTTTTCTGTTTAATTAATTCTGCTGTTACCTTTATTTTTTATCATCCTTTATTTAGGATTAATTTGCTTTTGCTTTTTCTAACTTCTTTAGATAGACATTGAGGTCAGTGATTATCAACCTTCTTTTCTAATACATGTTTTGAAGGCAAAAATTTTCATCTAATCACACCTTTAGCTATATTCCACACATTTCATGTATCATAGTTTTATTCTTACTTGATTCAAAATGTTTTCTAATGTTCATTGTAATTAATTTTTCAACCCATGGGTTGCCTTCAAGGTATACTGCTTAATTTCTAAATGCTTAGTAGGAATTTTTTGCTTACCATTTTGTAACTGATAGCCTAACTGCACTACAGTCAGAAAATATATGCTGAACAATTTTAAGTCATTGGATTTGTTAAGACTTATAGCTCACCCTGTGGTCAAATTCTGATAAATAGTTCATGAGTACTTGAAAAACAGCTTATTGGGCAGAGATCAGTTGCATTGCTCTAAATAGGTCAACTAAGGAAAGTTTGTTAATTTTTTTTTCCATCTTCTAGATTTCTACTCATTTTTTGTCTCGTCAGCTATTGAGAGAGGCGTGCTGCAATCCCATGTATACTTATAGATTTCCCTATTTTTCATTTTAGTCCTTCATAGTTTTGCTTTTTAGGGTATGTTTTAGGTGAATACAGATTGAGAATTATATTTATATGTTATGTTATAATTTGCATAATTATAGCTATTTAATATATTTAATTATATATTATACTTTTAATATTATATTTTATATATATATATTCCTGTTAGGTCATTTTGTCATAATGGAATGTCCTTCTTAGTTCATAGCAATTATCGTAGCTTACAATCTACTTTTACCAACCAGTAGTCCTACAGCTATGCCAACCTTTTTTTTGTTTATTAGTTGCCTAATTCTTTTCATTCTTTTAGTTTCAACATTTATATTCTTATATTCAAGATTTTCTGCTTGTAAGTTCTTAAAAAAACTAAACTATAAAATTAAAAACCATAAAAAATTAAGAGTACTTAATTTCAGAATGTAGTCTATTTTACTTTTAAATATATCATTTTACTGTACATTTTTTGTTCCTTTTGTTCTGTAGTATTTTTTTATACCCTCACCTACTTTCTCTATATTAATTAAGAAATTTTCTTTTATCTGTTTTCTCTGTTTATTATTAAGCTTTCTAGCTTTTTGGTACAAATATTATTTTACTATTTTTAATGGCTTTTCCTAGAGATTGCATTGTCCCTGTGGCTTGTTAATATCCACTGTATATTAGTATTTTTACTTGTTTATAGACAATGCAAAGGTCTTGGGATATTTTAACTATTCTTCCCCTTTTTTGTCCTACTTTTAAACCCAAAATTGATATAGAGCCATTATTCAGGTAGATTTACCTACACATTTACCTTTTTCTTATTCTCAGTGCTCTTTACTCTTTCTTTTACATCCATATTTTTATATCTGAGATTATTTTCCTGGGGCCTCAAGGATTCTCTTTACTCTTTTGTTTTGTATGGATCTGCTGATTATGAATTCTCTTGGTTTTTAATCTAAACTGTCTTTATTTTGCCTTGATTTTTGACAGAAAAGTATCAAAGTTATCAGTTTTTTTCTTTTAGTAACTTAAAGATGCCTTTTCATTATCTTCTGGCTTTCATCATTTTTGTTGAAAAGCATTCAAATAGTAACTCCTTTGAAGATCATTTTTTTCACTGACTACTTTGAGTAGTGTCTTTTGAACTTACACTGCTTGAGATCCATAGAGATTCTTGAATTTATAACTTAGTATCTTCCAAGTTAGAAAATTCTTGGCCATTATGTTTTCCAGTGTCACTTCTGCCCTATTCCTTCTCCTTCTGGGCCTTGGATTACATGACATAAGACCTATCCCAAATTTCTTATGCTTTCTAAAGTATCTTACTATCCTACCCATGCCTCCATCCAAAGTTCATTCTGGCAAATTTCTACTCATCTTTCAGTTCGTTAATCCTTTCTTCTGCTGTGTCTGTTCTGCTGTTAAATATGGGTGTCAACTTTTCAATGTCAGGTATTGTTTTTTTCTCTTTCGTAACTTAACATTTGGTTTGTGTGTGTGTGTGTAGATTCCAATAATGGAGTAAGCTTTTCTTTGTTACCAGTTTTCTTACATATGTTACTACAGTTATTTGAAAGCCCATGTTTGATAACTCTAGAAATTCTGAATCACTAGGAGTTTGTTTTTATTCTCTATTTTCCTCCTTTTAGTTTGAAGTGATTTGGAACATCCAGTCTCCTAGGTTATTTTGTAATATTTAAGTGAATATTGGGTAATATGATTATGCCTCAAACGGTAAAGCGTGGTATAGACTGATAGCTTCTCTCATTTTGTTTCTTCCTTGGAAAGTTTTCAAGACTGGTTACTTTAGTTGCCCTCTAGTGTCTTAAAATTGCACTTTTGAAGTTTAATACGTTTTTTACTGTTCCTAGCAGGACAGTTGGTGTAATACAAACTACTCTGCCTTAGCTGAAATGAAATTTAGCCCTTTCTTTTCCCACATTTTATCTGCTTTAAATTGTCTAGATTATTTTAAGTTTTCCATCTCATCACTTTGGGTCATACCCATGAAATCCCTCATGAAAAAGATTTGCAATTTAACGCATGTTTTGAAACAATGGTGAAAAATGTTTGCAATCCCCTTTTAATGTGATCTGTAGAGCTGTTCATACATTACTTTTTTATCCTAGGAAGAAGCATAAAGACGTGTTTAAAATTCACCCATCAGGTTGACCTTAACATTTGCTTTATTTGTAGATCCAACACCCCCTTTATTTGGCTTCATTCTCTATTTTTATTGTGATTATGTAGTGGTATATATATCTTCCATCATATATTTTCTATCAGGGTTCTCCCTATACATGTACTTGGACAATTGAAGTTTTAAACCTGCTAATTCTTAGTTATTCTTTAATTTTATATTGAACTGAAAACTGTTCCTAATGAGCTTTATTCAGTGTTGCCAACATTGTCTTCAAAATCCTTATTCTTTCGGTCTTTTTTATATATCACTTATATTAAACATATATTCCACCATTCCTCTGTGAACTTCTCATGCCAGGTGTTCAAGAAAATTTAGTGCAGCATGAATGATGAACTTTGTATCAACTAATGTTCCTGTTGAACAGAGTTTTTAGTAAGTTATATCTTGGCAGTCAGACTAACTTCTGAACTCCTTTTTTATTTAAAACCCTTCTGATTGGATATATTGGATTTATTGTTAATGTTTTCTCCTACTCATAATAACAATATTCATGTCAGTTAATGGTATAACCCTTTCCTTCGGTCATTTACAAATATACATCAAAATGTTATCCTTTTACTTAATCTTGGGGAATATTTACAATCTGGTTTACTTTGTGTGTTCTTATGAGAAGATAGGAAGTAAATCAGTGTTTTTCATTAAGAGCCTGATTTCTTTTCCTGTGTTCCTTATGTTCTATCTCATTTACTAACCAGTGAAAGCATGAAAAAATTAAATAGCTATTATAAAGCTCAAATCTGATAATTTTATCCAGTTCACCAATAAAGTACATCTGTGAAATAAACTAATTCATAATTAAAATACAAGGGGAAAGGTATAATGCTATCTGTATGTCACCTTCTACAAATCAGGATGTCTCCCCCATATCTTTTATAATTTTAAGGAGTAGTGATTTAAGCATGAATTACTGTTTAGAGTTGCACTGACAAGGAATTATCCAGGACCATTTAAAGCAAACCAAGAGAAGAGTGTTTATTACTCATTTACCTTACCCCCCCCCATAATTCTGTGATTTATAACACACTATTAATGAAAAACTGTAGAGTTGATATTAACAGTGTCATTTTATTTAATCCAGTTTCAAACAATCTCTTATCTGCAATTCCATAAAAGTTCTGGAAAATTAACATTAAAAGAAACATTTATAATTAAAACCTGGACCAAATTTATTTGCAGATATTTACAGTGTTTATTTGTAACACTCAGTATAAATATTCCTTTGTTTTACTGCAAAAATATTAATGTGCCTAAGAATGTAGTTCTATCCGAAACCCTCTTGGCAGTGTGCCTAAAATACTAAATAAAAGTTTTGAATCTTGAAATATGTATAGCCTCAGGGACTTAAAACAAGAAATTGTGGCCTTCTAGTGTTTTCTAGTATGAGTTTCAATAGTTATAAACATGTACAACTGTCTTTTGCAGCAGATTAATGAACAAATTTCAACATTTGACTCGAGAGTGTGCTATGTGATTTACTGAATAATTAAGGCCCTGCCATTTTATGGAAGTTAAACTGACACTATCAGATGTAATTACCTGTAGTTTAGCACTAGAGTAAAATAGAATAATAGCTAGAACAAAAAATAGAACCACAGCTACGTTCAATTGAGTACTTTGTGTCATGCGGTACACGTTTAATAATTTACTTTTCAGAGCTCCCTTCAAATGTAGTTACCAATATTAGCACTGAAGTTTAGAAATATAAGCAAAGTGCTTGTGTTCACAGAGGTAGGGCAGAGCCAGAACAACAAGCCCAGGTTGGTTAGTGTCCATAGCCCATGCCCTCCACACCTCTGCTGTAGTACTGTAACAGGTCCTTTTTAATTAATCAGATAAGACATTTAATAAATATGAAATGCAATTTCATAATCAACTCTTGATTGTCTCCATGTTGATTTATCTACAGAAAAAAATTCTAATAGCAAATCAACTTCCTTTTGTCGTCCAACATGTATCTGGGATCCTCCCTTTTTCTGTCAGTTGGCTTGTGCTCAAGAAATACAAATGAATTTTAACATAAGCCTGATAAAAAGTGAAATTTTGGTGGTAAATCTGCTGGAATCATAATGAATTTAAAACCCAACATAAATGCTTTGGGGATTATGTGTCATTTGGGATTACTTATACTGTAATGTCTTGTGAGACTGTAGATAATTGAACGTTGGCTATTTTACTGCAACTGCAAGTACTGAAGCTAAGAAAATGAACCGTGTAAATGTGAGTTTGCTTATTTATTTAATAATTAACTTGAGATTTCATCATCAAAATCACTTAAAGCCAAAAAAACAGAGTAACTTTATCTCATGGGAATCCAACCTCTATTATTTGGTTCAAAGAAGTAATTGCCTGATTCTTTTCTTTTTTCTTACTTATTCAATAATAAATAGTTGAATAATGCACAGTTGTTTTCTTAAAAATATTATAAGTAAAACTAATAAAGGAAAAATAACTGCTAATATATGATTATGAAGTCCATGACAACGTTTACTTAGCCTTTTTGACCCTTTTTTCTTTATGAACTGTTTGGTCTTCTTTAAATTGCACAAAATAGAAAGAAAATGTTTTATGGGAGTGATTACAGTGATTTCAGTCATTCTCGATCTCCTGTAGGTGTACATTAGAGAATCAGTTTTGAGAGTCAGTATTATATCACAGTTGAGGCCATGGATTTTGTTGACAGAGAAACTAAAAAATTGTGTCTTGACATTGCCACTTAGTACCCACAGAGCCATTGGCACATTTCTTAAGTGCTCTGTTTCCTATCTGTCAAATGTGATTAATAACAGTTTCCTATATTGGGATGTTGTGAGGAGTAAGTGGATATATTATAATGCATGTCCACGTCTATAAGAGATAGATATACATGCCTTTATACTTTTTTATGTGATAGGTGATTCAAGTTTGAGGCCTAGATTTAGCTGGCAGTAGCTATCCTTCAGCTAACAGCCAAAAGCCTTCCAGCAAAGGCAGATGCTTAATGAAGTTGATATCATCAGCTTCACTCGCTTGTGACTTAAGCTCTCAGACCCAACCGCAGCCCCCTTGACTTTTACAGAAAGTAAATCTGTCTGCATTCTTCTGTTCATTCACATAAGCACAAATATGAAAACTAAACAAATGCTTGTGAAGTCAAGGCATATGAACACACACACATATACACCCCTACGTTCATAGAGGAGGCATTTAAATGACAAATTAGTTTGTGTGCATATTCTCTCTACACACACATACACACACTTATACATACATGTGTGTGTAGTGAGAATATTCACATAATTTTTAAGTATAATATATGCTAAGAAGTCACAAGAGCGTATACATGTTAAGTAGCATTCATATCAATACATAAACCATACCCACAGAGGTACAATACTGATGTTAGGGCTGTACAGATCTATTTACATGACTAACACAAATAGAAGAAGTTGAGGAGGAAAAAAATGAAAAGAATTCAAAATAATTTTGTAAAAAGGGAAAACCAGGATGGTGGAAGAAAAGAGATGGCAGGAAAGGGATGAGAGTTTGGCACATGGTTTCTTGACCTCGGCACTGTTGATCCTTTGTCTTTGTCATGGAGTCTGTCCCGTCACCCCTGCCCTCAGGTGTGATACTCAAAAATGTCTTCAGACATTCATTACTCAGTGTCCCTGGGTGAACAAAATTACCCTGGCTGAATGCCGCTCCTGGAGTGTAAGAAAGAATATCAGATAATGTAGATGAAGTTGGAGACCATGGAATGGAGGTGGGCCAAAGTTCTAGTCGAATAAGATGAACATAAAGGATCTGAGCACAATTACAAATAGGGGAGGAGAAAGGGAAGTGGAATAAGATATAAGGAAAGCACATAGTGGAGTTTGGAAGGAGGAAGGAGAGAAGTGCGGTTTGCGGGTACAGGGAATCCCCACACAGAAGAGATAGAGTAGCATTTTTTATTCATTACCCTGGAATGGAAAATTAACAGGGACCAGACATAAACATTTATCATTATATCTAGTTATAAAGTTGATGATCTCCCTTCCATGTGTTATTTCCCAGTTGACAGAAAAAATACATACAGAATCATAACTAACTTGGGGGAATTTGATAGACTTTAAAACTAAATTTTGAAACCAGACAGAACATTATCTTGTAACTTGCTATTACTGTGATAAACTTACCAACTCTGTGCCTTTTCTACTTATTAACAAAGCCAAAGTAGTGTAGTTCAAACTAATGAATATAGAAAACATGACTCAGACATTACGTTTCAGGCCGCCGGAATTGTGCATTTTTCATCCCTCCTATTAAAAATTACTTTGCAATATATTGAAATTTGTTTCTTAAAGCTCTGTAGTGAGAGGAATTAATAAAATGCCAACTAATAATTCTTTTTAAATGAAAGGATGGGCCAGTAGAATCTTTCAACTCTAATTTTTATATGTGTTATAATTAAGTTAATAAACATATGTACTATTTGTAAAGTTTCAGACATGGGATCATTTCAGAGATTTATTTAATTTTAGAGTTAAGAAGGGCTTTAGAGAGCAGCTGGAGCTTTACTAATGGCTTTAATTAAGTGCTTACTTTGAACCAAGGACTGTGATAGATGCCGGGCTACCAAAGAACTGGATGAAAATGGTGTCTTCGGTGGGCTCACAGGCTAGTTAAAGACACACAAATCTCAGAGTGCTTTGGAAGCACAGAAAAGTACCTAATTCAGAAAAGGTGGAACCTGGTGAGGCTGAAGGAGATAACAGACACATGAAGAATGCAAAACTACAATCAAAATCATTTTGTTAGAAATTAAGGAAAAGAGACTATAAGTAAATAGGCCATAAAAAACAACTTAAACTAGAACTCAAGCAAGTACCCTTTTTATAAAACTGCCTCTCACTTATTATTGTTCCACCTGCAGCAGTTACACTTTATTAGACTGCTCTTATCAAGGCACATGCATCCTTGGTCAAAAATAAAACTTTTTTTTTTCATTTCAGAGTGTTTGACTTTAAAGAAAAGGAAGAAAAGTTAAAATAGATGATGAGCTGATGTTTTCCACTTAAATTTCTAACTGTACTGCTTGCAAATCTGATTAGGCTTTTGGCTTTTTCCATTTTATTTTCCCATTTCTTTCAAACTTATATCACATAAAGCATGACCAGGGCACAACGTGTAGGATGCTATTCCTAAATTGAGAATGATTTTTCTACTTGGTGTTATTCTAAAGCTTAATGGGAGAACAAACAAGAACTAAACAAGAAATAGACATTATGATGTGGGTCACTGATACCTGCTTCATGCCATTAATTTTGTTACATGTCAGGAATATTGCGAAAGTGAGTTAGTGCTTACTAAGATAGCAATACAAACATTATTCATTCTGTACTTCCTTCAGTTGCATTTTGCTATATACCAATTTTACATGAGCAGCGTGAAAAAATTTCTCAAAGACACAAACTTTTTTTTCCCCTGTTCCAGGGCTGGATAGGGGCAGGATGGGGAATAAGTTTACTCTTAAGAATCATTTCTTAGGTTTGGATTACAGATCCATATTACCTTGTGGCCTCAGTTTCTTTCAACATCTGTGAGACCATATTTCTTCATTTATGAAACTGGAGGAGAAATTTCTAGCAATGATGTAGGAAATATTAAGTATAAATGTTTATTTTTCCTGCATTTGTAATTATCATTATTGAATTAATTAAGTACTTACTTTTTGACTAGGATCTCTGTAATACTTACTGGAATGTTTACTTGTTTTGTATATATACACTCTAAAGAAGTTCACATCAAGAGCACAGTTTTGTTTCCTCAAATTCATATTTTAATGCCCTCCGCTTTTTATAGCACAAGGCTGAAACATTCCCCATTGCTTATACATTTCATGTTTTCTAAATGCAGTTCACTAAAAAAGTGATGAAACTCTCATTAAATCTCTGGGGTGGGCATGCAGAAGAGTTGTTTTTATCGGGTAATGATTAAAATCCTTTTGTAGCATCCTTAGATTTATCACTGCTGTGCTGGTTATATTGTAATGTTCACTAAATACTTGCTGATTGAATGAAAACTAAAACCATAAAAAGCTTTGGAGTTCCTATACATTGATATGGAATAGTTTATATTGGTTTCTCAAGCATTAAAATGTTGTCCTGGTAAACTATAACGCAACAATTTAGCATTTCCAGAGGAATCAGTTTTAACCTACTGGGGTTACTGCAGTTGCATACCCTTCGTTATTAATTATATTTAGCTTTTTAGTTTAATTCCAAGGTATTTAGGCAAATAATTTGTGGAAGAAACATGCTACCAATCGGAAACTGATAGTAGTACCACCCTTCGCAAATTGTGCTTTTAATAGAGTATGTTATTTTCCTTAATAACATTATATTCACTAGAATCTAGGAAAAGCCAGATTAAAAATTTTTAATGGATGTTCCTTTTTTAGATTTTTTTCTTAAAATACATTTTGTATACTACTCATAATTCTATCTTTCCAAAAATAATATTTAATTTTATGTTAAAAATAAAAATAATATAGATTCACTCTAAGAAATATGGAAAAACTTAGAAAAAAAGAAAAAAGGAAATACAGATCACCCAGAAATTCACCAAAAGGAGCAACCATTATTAACATTGTGGAGTACTTTTTCTAACCTTTTTTTCTTATTATTCATAAATAATAAAAGTATTTGGGTGAGGGGACAAAATTAAGTTCATTCTTTATACATAGTTGTATACCCTAACATTTATATATATATATATACATTTTTTTATTAAGTTATCATTGATATATACAATCTTATGAAGGTTTCACATGAGCAACATTGTGGTCACTACATTCACCCATATTATCAAGTCCCCCCCCCACACACACCAACCACAGTCACTGTCCATCAGCATAGCAGGATGCCACAGAGTCACTACTGGTCTTCTCTGTGCTATACTGACTTCCCCGTGACCCCCGTACATTATGTGTGCTAATCTTAATACTCCTTAATCCCCTTCCCCTTCCCTCCCCATCCACCCTCCCCACTCCCTTCCCTTTGGTAACTGTTAGTCCCTTCTTGGAGTCTGTGAGTCTGCTGCTGTTTTCTTCCTCCAGTTTTGCTTTGTTGTTATACTCCACAAATGAAGGAAATCATTTGGTACTTGTCTTTCTCCACCTGGCTTATTCCACTGAGCATAATACCCCCCAGGTCCATCCATGTTGCTGCAAATGGTGAGTTTCTTTTCTTATAGCTGAATAGTATTCCATTGTGTATATGTACCACATCTTCTTTATCCATTCATCAACTGATGAACACTTAGTTTGCTTCCATACCTTGGTATTATAAATAGTGCTGCAGTAAACATAGGGATGCATATGTTTTTTCAAATCTGGGATCTTGCTTTCTTCAGGTAAATTTCTAGGAGTGGAAATCATGGGTCAAATGGTATTTCTATTGTTAGTTTTATGAGGAACCTCCATATTGCTTTCCACAAGGTTGAATGATTTTACAGTCCACCAACAGTGTAGGAGCGTTCCCCTTTCTCTGAATCCTCACCAGCATTTGTTCTTTTCTTTTGGATGTTGGCCATTCTAACTTGTATGAGGTGGTACTTCACTGTGGTTTTAAGTTGCATTTTCCTGATTATTAGTGACATGGAATATCTTTTCATATGCCTGTTGGCCATCTGAATTTCTTCTTTGAAGAAGGATCTGTTCAGATCCTAGACCCATTTTTTAATCGGGTTATTTGCTTTTGGGTATTGATACATGTGAGTTCTTTATATATCTTAGATGTTAACCCCTTGTCAGATATGTCGTTTACAAATATATTTTCCCAAATTGTATGACGCCTTTTTGTTCTACTGACTGTGTCCTTTGCTGAACAGAGGCTTTTTAGTTTGATGTAGTCCCATTTGTTCATTTTTGCTTTTGTTTCCCTTGCCCAAGGAGATGTGTTCATGAAAAAGTTGCTCATGTTTATATTCAAGACATTTTTGCCTATATTTTCTTATAAGAGTTTTATGGTTTCATGATTTACATTATGGTCTTTGATTAATTTTGAGTTTACTTTTGTGTATGGAGTTAGACAATAATCCAGTTTCATTCTCTTGCATGTAGCTGTACAGTTTTGCTAACACCAGTTGTTGAAGAGGCTGTCATTTCCCCATTGTATATCCATGGCTCCTTTATCATATATTAGTTGACCATATTTGCTTGGGTTTATATCTGGGCTCTGTTCTGTTCCATTGATCTACGGGTCTGTTCTTGTACCAGTACCAAATTGTTTTGATTACTGTGGCTTTGTAGTAGAGCTTGAAGTTGGGGAGAAGAATTCCCCCAGCTTTATTCTTTCTCAGGATTTCTTTGGCTATTTGGGGTCTTTTGTGGTTCCATATAAATTTTGAACTATTTGTTCTAGTTCGTTGAAGAATGCTATTGGTATTTTGATAGGGATTGCATTGAATCTGTAAATTACTTTAGGAAGCATGGCCATTTGGGCAATAGTAATTCTTTCTATCCATGAGCATGGCATGTATTTCCATTTATTCATGTCTTTTTTAATTTCTCTCATGAGTGTCTTGTAGTTTTCCGGGTATAGGTCTTTCACTTCCTTGGTTAGGTTTATTCCCAGGTGTTTTATTCTTTTTGATGCAATTGCAAATGGAATTGTTTTCCTTATTTCTCTTTGATAAGTCTGACTAAGAGTTTATCTATTTTGTTAATTTTCTCGAAGAGCCAGCTCCTGCTTTCATTGATTCCTTCTATTGATTTATTCTTCTCAATTTTATTCATTTCTGCTCTGATCTTTATTATGTCCTTCCTGCTACTAACTTTGAGCCTTATTTATTCTTCTTTTTCAAGTTTCATTAATTGTGAGTTTAGATTGTTCATTTGGGAGTGTTCTTCTTTCTTGATGTAAGAGTGTATTGCAATATACTTCCCTCTTAGAATGGCCTTCACTGCGTCCCACAGATTTTTCGGTGTTGAGTTATTGTTTTCATTTATCTCCGTATATTGCTTGATCTCTGTTTTTATTTGGTCATTGATCTATTGATTATTTAGGAGCATGTTGTTAAGCCTCCATGTGTCTGTGGACTTTTTTATTTTCTTTGCATAATTTATTTCTTGTTTCAAACCTTTGTGGTCTGAGAAGCTGATTGGCACAATTTCAATTTTTCTGAATTTATTGAGGCTCTTTTTGTGGCCTAGTATGTGATCTATTCTTGAAAATGTTCCATGTGTACTGGAGAAGAATGTGAATCCTGCTGCTTTTGGGTGGAGTGTTCTTTAGATGTCTGTTAGGTCCTTGTGTTCTAATGTGTTGTTCATTGCCTTTGTCTCCTTATTTATTTTCTGTGTGGTTGGTATGTCCTTTGGTGGAGTGAATGGTGTGTTGAAGTCTCCTGCAATGAATGCATTGTATTCTATTTCCCCCTTTAATTCTGTTAGTATTTCTTTCACATATGTAAGTGCTTCTATGTTGGGTGCATAGATATTTTTAATGGTTATATCTTCTTGTTGAACTGACCGCTTTATCATTGTATAAAGTCCTTCTTTGTATCTTCTTATCTTCTTTATTTTGAAGTCTATTTTGTCTGATATTAGTACTGCAACTCCTGCTTTCTTCTCCGTATTGTTTGCATGAAATATATTTTTCCATCCCTTCACTTTTAGTCTGTGTATCTCCTTGGGTTTGAAGTGATTTTTTGGTAGGCAGCATATAGATGGATGGGTCTTGTTTTTTTTATCCATTCTGTTACTCTGTGTCTTTTGATTGGTTCATTCAGTCCATTTACATTTAGAGTGATTATCAATAGATATGTACATATTGTCATTGCAGGGTTTAGATTCATGGTTAACAAATGTTCAAGGGCAGCTTCTTTACTATCTATCAGTCTAAGTTAACTCACTTACTATGCTATTTCAAATACAGTCTAAGGTTTGTTTGTTTTTTCCTACCTTTTTCTTCCTCCTCTACTCTTTATAAGGTGTCATATTCTGTGTATTCTTTGTGTATCTCTTGACTGACTTGGGGGATAGTTGATTTAATTTTACATTCTCATAGTAATTAATTAGTCTACTTCACTTACAGTAGTTTTATTTTTACACTCTGGTGACGGCTATTTGGCTTTAGGAGCTCTTCCATCTAGACCAGTCCCTTTAAAATACACTGTATAAACGGTTTGTGGGAGGTAAATTCTCTCAACTTTTGCTTATCTGGAAATTGTTAATCCCTGCTTCAAATTGAAATGATAATCTTGCTGGGTACAGTATTCTTGGTTGGAGGCCCTTCTGTTTCATTGCATTAAATAGATTATGGCACTCCCTTCTGGCCTGCAGGATTTCTGCTGAGAAGTCTGATGATCGCCTGATGGGTTTTCCTTTGTATCTTTTTTCTCTCTCTGGCTGCATTTCATATTCTGTCCTTGTCCTTGATCTTTGCCATTTTAGTTATTATGTGTCTTAGTGTTGTCTTCCTTGGGTCTCTTGTGTTGGTAGATCTGTGCACTTCCATGGCCTGAAAGACTATTTCCTTCTCCAGATTAGGGATGTTTCCAGCAATTATTTGCTCAAAGACACTTTCTATCCCTTTTTCTCTCTCTTATTCTTCTGGTACCCTATACTGCGACTTTGTCGTTTTGGATTGGTCACATAGTTCTCTCAGTATTCTTTCATTCCTAGAGATCCTTTTTTCTCTCTATTCCTCAGCTTCTTTTTATTCCTGTTCTCTAATTTCTATTTCATTTACCATCTCCTCTACCTCATCTGATCTTCTTTTAAATCCCTCCATTGTATGTTTCATTTCAGATACTGTATGTTTCAAAGTTTCTTTCTCTTTGTTGAAGTCCTCCTGAGGTCTTGAATATTTTTCTTTAGCTCCATGAGCCTGTTTATGATTTTCATTTTGAACTCTTTATCAAGATTGGTGGTTTTTCAGTTTCACTTAGCCCTCTCTCTGGTGTTTGAGGGATTTTGGTTTGTATCAGAATCTTTTGCCATTTTGTATTTCTAATGATTACTATGGAATATTAACTTTGTGGACGTTACTCCCTCTAGTGCCCAGAAGCTCTGCTCTCCAGAGCTGCCCATCACATGGAGCAATGGCGTGGGTTGCAGGCATGCGACATTGATGCCTGCCAGGAAGAAAGAGCCCTTTCCTGCTTCCCGGCTGCATTGCCTGACTCCACTGCCAGGGCCAGTGGGCCAAGCGCACAGGGAGGAACCTCTGCGTTACACCCCTGTAGCTGCCATAGGTGAGGCCGCCTTCTGGCTTCCCTGGTGCAGTGGTGGGGCCAGAAGTTTTGCAAACTGGTGCTGACCAGGAGGAAGGTGCGCCAGGCTGTGTATTTTATTGGCAGTCCTTGGTGCTGAGTCTCCAGCCAGGGAGATGGATCACCCGAAGCTCCTGAAAGTTCCCAACCTGCTGGGCTGAGTGCACTGGGACGATTTTGTCCACCTGCCCTTTCTCGTGAGCAGCAAGCTCTGTGTAATCCTTACCTCTTCATCAGCCCTTTTACTTTTGTGAAGTCTTTCAAACTGCCCATCTTTCTTTTGTCCCGGAGTGGCCGATTGTGGGTACCTGTTCTCCACATGCAGCTAGAATCTCAGTCTCTCCGAGTAGTCCACCTTTGTTTGTTTTCCAAGCCCTCTAATCTCCAGAGCATCATGTAATATGGGTTCATGCTCCCAGAGCAGATCTCCTGGAGTAGTTGTTCAACAGTCCTGGGCTTCTACTCCCTCCCTGCTCTGTTTCTCTTCATCATGACAGTGAGCTGGGGTGGGAGGAGGACTGGGTTCCACCAGATTGCAGCTTTGCTACTTTTCCCTTTTCTGTGAGTTTTTCTCTTTTCCCCAGATGTAGGCTGTTTGTTGCAGTCTTCTTTCCAGTCACTTTTTCAGTATTTGTTGTATTTTCTGTATTTTCATGTTATATGTGGTTTTGGGGGGGAGGTTTCTGCCTCACTTACCACACTGCCATCTTTTCTGTATCTACCCTCATGTTCTTTTTTTAACTTAGCATTATACAGATAGTTTATTGCTATCAAGTATTGTTTCTTAAGGTTGATTGGTCATTGGAATCATATGTGAGTCTTTTTAAATTATTGGTGCTGTTAACATATCCTGGACCTATGCATTTCTAGCCTGTGTAACTTTAAAATCTCCCGTGGATGATTCCCCTTTATAGCTATGTTAAAATCATTGTTCCAAACTTTATTCTTTCTTTATGTCCACTTTGTTGGTTCTAATTTTTACTCCTCTAAATAAGGCCAAGTTAATGTTTGTGCATACATCTTTGTCAAAATCCCAAATTGCCATCTATGACTAATTGCAAGTCCTAGCATTGTTATCCCCTATTTTCCCAGGAAGAAAGTTCTGTAACCAACTTGACCATATAAACTTGTTGATAATTTAACTTTAACAATTATAACATTTTAATACATTCACTTAATTTAAAACAAATCACATTTTATATAAAATAGTGTATAAATTTTAATTTTTTTTCTAGGCTCTCAAATTTTGTAGTATTTCATTCAGTATCTTTACATGCAACTTCAACATGAGTGTCTGTATTCTCACTAGAGCCTCTTTAATTCTTCATTTTCCTAAGTACATCATCTCGATTCTTGCCTAATTTGCTAGAGATATAGCATTAAATATTTAAGTTGATGATGATGTTGCCTCTGAGATTTTCTCCGAATCTGCCAAAAGTACTTATTTACATGAAATCATGATGGTTGACATATATGCAATCTATCTAACAGGACAGCCATCTTTCAAAAGCTGCTTCACAATATCAACACTTGAAACTGTGATGTCATTCCACAGGAATCATGACTAAATGTGTTAAATTGTCTTCACTCCTTTTTATTCTAAAGCATTTTTTTTTTGGTGATTTCTGAAAGTCAACATTGGTGTTTTATGAGAATTTCATTACCAAATGTTATTTTGTCTTTCAAGATAGAGTAAGTTGGGATAGACTTTGAATAGACTCTGAATATAAGTTCACTCCCTCTATGAAGAGGGTTATTTATAAACATGTACATATAGATGGAGGAGGGAAGGAACTGGAGGTCGGGGGTGGCATTACTCTAGATTCTTAAAAATGTTGTTATTTGAATTATTTTATGCCTCTTAAGATATGGTTCAACAGCACATGAAAGCGTGTACCCATTTACTGGCTGTCCTGCAGCGTGATAAATTGTTTTACTATACCCTTGTCAGCATCACTACTACCATTTTTCTTAACATTCTTATTTCTTATCAGTGAGTGTCCTAGTCAGTAGGAGTATTGAGCTGAGATCTGCCTATCATTATAAGTCACTCCTTATTAGCAGGAGTCTTGGCTGGTTGGCATGTTCTCTTTTTCAGTCACATCAATTGTCCTCCTTCCTGCCTTCCTGTTCCTGCCTTTGACATCTCTGAGGCTGCAGTCTGCCACTTCTCCCCGCTTCTTCATATGCCTGTCTTGATGGGTAAATTCAAGAGAGGATTAATTCATGCAGTTCATTCTCCACATATTTTGTACATCTGTGTGTGTCCTATGGTGACTGCAGTTAAAACCAGGCCACCCAAGAACCTTTAGACAGTTTCATCCTCTTAGATCCCCAGAAAGACCTTCGTGCATCTACACCTCCTTTACCAGGGCACCAAAAGATGAGGCTAAAAGGGTCAGTTCATATGAGAGCATTTTACTGATTTTGTAGAGAGCTTAGATGAAATTAAATCAACTGCTCATGAGAAAGTTCTGGGGCATTTCAACACTATGGTTTTTCTACATGTGCCACTTTCACATTGTTGCTGCCCCTGATTTCAGGGATAGGTTGGAAAAGATTGAGTTCTCTCAACTCTGCCATAAGTCTTATTTTGTCCTGGTTGTTGATGTCTCTTTAAAGCCATTTTCTGTGAGAGAAGCAGTTAGAGGCTTGATGATTAGTTTGCTTTAAATACCAAAAAAAGTAAAACTGATGTTTTGTAGATATACCTTCCTTTACATTAAAAAATTAATTGCTTTGTATGTTGTTATGTGTTAGGGTTTCCAAATGTATCATTTGGCTATCTCATCCTCTCTGGGTTTTCTTGTCTCTGAAATTTAATGCATTCCACTACTGGGGGATACATATTATCAAAATGAGTCGTTATGGTGAACATTTTGTGAAATCAAAAGCAAGGTCCTTCTGGTAGCAGAGAAATTAATGTGTTTGAGAATGATAAATATTATTGCACATTTTAAAATCTGTAATTAGAACAGAACATTTGCTTCTGGCACTATAGTAAGACTGTGGCCTAGGGTGAAGATACAAATGAACTTTTTATCCTTATATGTTGAAAGGGATGTTTTCCTCTCATGTACACTGAAACTTCAAGTAATATTTTAAATCAGTCACTAAATTATAATAATGATAATGATAACATGAACCCAAAAAAATTTTGTATCATGAGGTAGAAAAGATAAGCTTATAATAGTTACCTCTTTTTTTTTAATTTACAAATGTTATGATTATAGTTTTGGAGTATTAGTTTTGCAAAGAATGATAGACAAATTAATAGACAAAACTGGATCTCATCAGTAGTGCTAATATTGAATTCAACTTCTTGAAAATAGTGAGTGGGACTTATTCTTTTAGTACAGATTTAGATTTACAGAATAGTTTGGCAGATTGTACCCAAGAATTCCATATTCTCTCCCCAACCCAACCCCTGCACATTTTACCCTATTATTAAAGTTTTGCATTAATGTAGTATGTTTGTTACACTTAAGGATTTAATGAGCTTATATTGATATATTATTGTTGTTGTTGTTATTATTACACTAGGGTTCACGCTTTGTGTTGTACATCCCAAAGATAAATGCATCATGACATGTATCCACTAGGGTTCACACTTTGTGTTGTACATCCCAAAGATAAATGCATCATGACATGTATCCAGCATTGCAGATAACATACAAGAGTTCCACTGCCCTAAAAATCCACTGTGCTTCACTTACGCATTCCTCCCCTTCTTTCCCCAAGCCCTGGTAGCTACTGATTTTTTTAATGCCCCTTTAGTTCTCCGTTTTCAAAATTTCATATAATTGGAGTCATAAAATTTACTTTTAATGCATCTTTCCATGCTTTGTGAGGTTCAGTTTGACAGCAATTGTAAGAATATAGGAACTTCCTAGACTTGCTTTTTTGACATTTGTTTTAGTGTCACTACTTCTTTATAGCATTCTACCAGTAAATAGAATTTAAGTGGCTTAATATCTTGAGCACAATATTCTCATCTAGCAAATGTGATGGTATTCACTTGTTATGTTATTGGTAAAACAAAATATTATCTGTCAAATATTTTTATATTTACATATAATGTGTAACATATTTTTTCATGTCCAAACACATTTGACAGGCTTTTCATTCCTTAGGAATGTCTGCTATTAATTTTTAAAAAAATGCAGAAACACATACCTCAACATAATAAAGGCCATATATGACAAATCCACAGCTAACATCATACTCAATGGTAAAAAGCTGAAAACTTTTCCTCTAAAATCAGGAACAAGACAAGGATATCTAGTCTTACCACATTTATTCAACATAGTACTGGAAGCTATGGCAATCAGACAATAAAAAGAATAAAAGGCATCCAAATTGATAAGAAATAAAATTGTCACTATTTACAGATGACATGATACTATATGTTGGAAGCCCTAAGGACTCCACCAAAAAAACTATTAGAACTAACAAATGAATTCAGTAAAGTTGAAGGACATAAAATCAATACACAGAAATCTGTGGACATTCCTTTATACTAATAACAAACTAGCAGAAAGAGAAATCAAGAAAATAATTCCATTTACAGTTGCCTCTAAAAGAACAAGATATCTTGGAGTAAACCTTACCAAGGGGTGAAAACCTGTATTCTGAAAACTCTAAGACACTGATGAAAGAAATCAAAGATATAAGCAAATAGAAAGCTATGTCATGTTCTTTGAAAGGAAGAATTAATATGATCAAAATGGACATCCTGCCCAAAGCAATTTATAGACAAAATGACCCTATCAAAACACCAATGGCACTTTTCAATGGACTAGAGTAAAGAATCCTAAAAACCATATGGAACCACAAAAGACCCCAAATAGCCAAAGCCATCGGAGAAAGAAAAAAGCTGGAGGTATCATGCTTCCTGACTTCAAGCTATACTACAAAGTTATAGTAATTAAAACAGTATGGGACTGACACAAGAACAGACCCATAAATCAATGGAACAGAATAGAGAACCCAGATATAAGCCCACATCTTTATGGTCAATTAATATATGACAAAGGAGCCATGAATATACAGTGAGAAAAAGACAGTCTCTTCAACAAATTGTGTTGAGAGAACTGGACAACTATATGCACAAGAATGAAACTGGATCACTGTCTAACATCATACACAAAAGTAAACTAAATGGATTAAAGACCTACATATAAGATGTGAAACCATAAAACTCATAAAAGAAAACAAGCAGGAATCTCCTGAACATCAACGCAAGTAATTTTTTTCTGGACACATCTACCTAGGCAAGGGAAACAAAAGCAAAAAAAAACAAGTGGGATTACATGAAACTAAAAATTTCTGTACAGTGAAGGAAACCATCAACAAAACAAAAAGGCAACTTATTTATGGGACAATATATGCACAAATTACATATCTGATAAGGGGTTAATACCCAACCTATGTAAAGAACTCATATGATCCAACGCCAAAAAAAACCTGATTAAAATTGGGCAGAGGACCTGGACAGACAACTATCCAAAGAAAAATACAGATGGCCAACAGGCACACAAAAAATGCTCCACATCACTAATCAGGGAAGTACAAATCAAAACCACAATGACATAGCAATTCATACCAGTTGGAATGGCCACTGTCCACAAAGACAAGAAATAACAAGTGTTGGTGAGGATGTGAAGTAAATGGAACCCTCCTACCCTGTTGGTGGAAATGTATATTGGTACAGCCACCATGGAAAGCAGTATAGAGGTTCCTCAAAACACTAAGAACATCCGACCTAATAATTTCACTTTCTGGTATATACCTGAAGAAAACAAAATCACTGATTTGAAAAGATATATGTACCCCTTTGTTATTTGCCACATTATAATAGCCAAGATATGGAAGTAAAGTCTCCATCAGTAGAAGAATGGATAAAAAATGATATGGTAAATATGCACAATGGAATACTATTCAGCCATAAAAAGAAAGAAATCTTGCCTTTTGCAACAACATGAATGGACCTAAAGGGTTTTATGCTAAGTGAAATAAGCCAGGCAGAGAAAGACAAATACCATATGATTTTACTAGATGTGGAATAAAACAAAACAAATGAACAAAACAGAAATAGACTCACAGACACTGAAAGGGGACTCTTAGGGAGTGAAACGTGATAAATAAGTAAAAAAATGAATAAACAGAATTTCCTCTGTCCTCTACCACCCTATAGGAGAATCTTCCTCACCTCATACTACCCCAGTTTCACAGCACACATGTGCCAAAGCAGAATTTCAGATTTGTAGTCAGCTGTTGGCATAGATTCTGATTGCTTTGGGCAAATAATATGATTCATGAAAGTCCTGGGAAATGAATAGGTCATGGAAAAACATAAAAACTATGAAATAAGGACATTTTGGGATAAGCTAAATGTTTGTATTAAACCCTTTCTAAAGGCTAGCATTTTCAATTCAAATCTGAAAGCATAAAAATATAAATGTAAAAGCACAAAGAGTCCATTATTTTAGGTATATGTTCTGAATTTTCCAAAGGACTCAATTATTTCTTAAATAACACTTGAGATAACTGAGATAAAGCAGTTGAATTAAATTTTCATTCGTATGTCTTCACCTGACATACAGTAGATAACTCATCCAATACTTTTGATCTCAAGTTTCGGATTTTTACTGTAGAATATTTCTGCTTGTTCCCTTTTAGTCTCTCATCTGCACTTTTAGGGAAACTATTATTTATCTCTCCTTTCTTTAGCATACTTTGCCTTAATTTTATCTTGTGAGTTTTTATAAATTCACACTTTTACAGCATTTGTGTTTGAGAGTTTGCCCTTGAAGATGTAAAGAATGGAAATCAATAGAAAAAACTAGACCGAAAGCAAGGTGAGTGATGACCATCAGATGGGCGCATGCAAGTCGAATCTTGAAGAATGAATGGGCTTTCCTTTTTAGTAAAATAAAACAACAGAGAGGAAGGTGATGTCCATGCTTTATTCACAGAGGGATGTTTGCTGACTTCTACACTTGAAGCAGAAATAGCCAGATCACAGGTTACTTGCTTTAAGCATGGAGCTCATAGATCTTTAAAATTTGATTTACTAATGGGAGAAACCAAGGCATGAAAACTAAGATGTGTATGTACTGTTACTTCATGGAAAGAAAGAATTTAGCTTTATAATTAAAATGTACTTGCATTTAAAATACTGCAATATGACTTAAAAACTCAAATGACCACAAGATACAGAATCATATATTTCATTTATTCTTTTTTTAAATGAGGTATACAGTAAATTTCTTTAACCATCTTCTATAAAAAGTACATTTTCAATTAATCAATCTAATTACATGTTCAATTTAACCAAGTCAGAGTGAAACTCAAGTCAACTAATCTCATGAGACTTAAAAAAACAAGCAATGCTCTTCTGTTTCACCTTGTAATAAGACTGCTAAAGAGTGACCAATATCCCATAACAATTATTTTAATATGTTTATATATTATTGTCATAATAGATACAAACTAAACCATGATTTGATGTAAGTTATTTATACTGTGGAGTTAAGAAATCAGACCAATTAAAATGTATTAGTTACATAATCATCCTGTGGGCCAATTTAATCAAGGTAAGACATACAGAAAAAGAATCCTCTAACAAATGACTGTCTTTAAGAGAAAATGTGTTTGTTTAAAATCATATGTGGACCCTAAAGGTGCTCATAATACTCTGACTTGTTCCTGGCTACTTTGTAATATATATCTGTTTGGTTGTTCAGCAAACACTGTACCTCTACAGTAGCTTTATTTATGCAGTCCTGAGTCAGTATAAATCTCATGTTGAGTTCACTGAGTCAAGTCACTCTGACAGTTACTGTAATAGATTAGGTTGTGTTTGGAGTTTTCATTTCTAAAAGGGGGAGCTCATTTGTTTCCCTCTCACACTTCTCATTATTACTTAAAGGCACTTAATGCCCTTAATGCAATTTTTGCAACAATTGTATGAGTTTGGAATTATTTAACTCTTTGATAGGTGGGTAAATTCAAACCTAGAGAATTTTAATGATGATACCAAGATTGTGCAGCTAACAAGTGACAGGATAGGTCATGAATTCAGATCTTTTGTATTCAAATCAAATTGTCTTTCTGCAATAACCACACATTGGCTATAAAGCAAAGAGTCTTATAACAGGTAAGCCACAAGCTATCTAATGTCAGGTCACTTTACAATCTTTTCTACAAACTGTCATAAGATTATTTTTCAAAGACTTTATGAAGATAAAATTAATTGAATTATTTAAATGCTGGCTGGCTGGCTGGATAGATGAAGGGATAGACAGTTGTGTGTGAGATGAGGACATCCTGTTTGTGTGTGTGCATGCATGTGTGTGTGCACACCAATTCTCTAAAAATCCCTGGTGCTGTTTAATATGAAATGGACAGCATGTAAATCTTGGATAACATTTAGCAGAATATTATCCAAGTGGTCCTCAACCATTACTACATAAAAGAATCTCTGGAAGCTTTCCAAAGATAGGGTGGTATCCATATTTTTTTGCTTTTTAAGGTTACCAGGTGATTAAAATATATGACTAGTATTAAAAATGCTCTTTATTTCCTGACCATAGGCTGAATTGAGTCAAGTCACTTCTGATACTTACAGTAATAGACCCTAATAAGATGTAGCTGATGGTAATAGCTGACTGTAGGAATACATCTGATACCCTGGGTACCAGCACATAGGAAGTTAGATTCATTTTTACACTCATTCAACAAAATACCTAAGTTGAAGCTACCTTTCAAAATACTTATTCAGAAAATTGTTTATCTGATTAGAAAAACTCACATATAATCCCCAGAACAGTGAAAGAATATGTTCACTAGAATATAATATGTAATATTTTACTGAGTGGACTATGATTAAAACTGGTTTTTAGACTTTTGAAGGAAGTGATAATATGTAACAATAATCATTTATACTTATCACATTTTCCCATCACATTTTTTATTAAGGATATTATTCCATTTACCTTACTATACTTTGTGTGTATTTTGAAATTATTTCTTAAGACATGTTATTTTTAAACATTACTTTATCATGGACTCTTTCAAGGGATATTAGATAATCTTTTGGAAAGATCATTTATAATCATTTACATAATGAAATGTTTCTTCATTGAATTATACCTCAGCCCTTTTGTAAACCTATGTAGGAACCTTGTGTCTAAGTAGATAGGAGAAAAATTCGTAGTGGAAATAGTCATTATTTCCAAAATTAGAATTTGGGGTATGTCTAGTACAGTAAAAAGAGAGGAATTAACCAAGACTTACATTTGAAGTCAAACAGTGTTATATATGTTTAATGATGTAGTTTATAATTTTAATGACCAATCAGCTGGGATAGTTTATAAAATTAATTACTCTCATTCTCTTGACAAAAATCCAGTGTTCCTTTAAAATCTGCCTGCCTGTAGGAGTTGTTTCTTTTGATAATATTGAATGTATTAAGTGTTTGATCATCTTTTCCACACTAGGCACATCAATAGCAAATATTCAACTGAAGTCACCACTCTCAGGCAAAAATCTTAATGGGCTTTTATTTAAAACAAACAAAAACCATGTTTAAGTGAAACTACTATGAGTAGCCCATCAGTGTTGTGTCAAGAACTGTGTAGTTAATAACCAAGGTAAAGTTTTAGTATGGAATACTTCCTTTTTTATTTCTATAGAAGATTCTGTTCCTCATCATGCTTAAAACTTACACATTTTCTTTATTATTTCGGGTCTTTCCAGTGTGCCTACTTCTTGTATTTCCAGGTAACACACCCATATCTTCTCTAACTTTCTCAAATACATGTACTGGCATACCTTGTTTTATTTTATTTCACTTTATTGCACTTCCTAGGTATTGTGGGGTTTTATTTTTTGTCTTCTGTTTTTTGCAAATTGAAGGTTTGTGGCAACCCTACATCTCATAAGTCTGTTGAAGTCTATCAGCATAATTTTTCCAATAGCATTTGCTCACTTCCTGTCTCTGTGTCATATTTGAGTAATTCTCAAAATATTGTGAACTTACTCATTATTATGTTTGTTTTGGTGGTCTGTGATCAGTGATTTTTGATGTTATTATCATAATTGTTTTGGGGTGCCAAGGACCATGCCCATATAACACAGAGAACTTAATTGATAAATGTTGTATGAGCTCTGAGTGGCTATGTCTTTCCCTCTCCTCAGGCTTCCCTATTCCCTGAGACACAATAATATTTAAAATAGGCCTAGTAATAATCCTACAATGGCCTTTAAGTATTTAAATGAAAGGCAGAGTCACACATCTCTCACTTTAAGTCAAAAGTCAGAAATTAAGTTTAGTGAGGGAGGCATGTTGAAAGCTGAGACAGGCCAACTTCTAGGCTTCTTGTGCCAAACCATAGGCCAAGTTATGTAAAGGAAAATTTCTTGAAGGAAATGAAAAGTGCTATTCCAGGGAACATGTGAATGATAAGAAAACAAAACAGTCTTATTGCTGATATGGAGAAAGCTTTAGTGGTCTAGATAGAAGGTCAAACCAGCCACAACATTCCCTTAAACCAAAGCCTAAACCAAAGCAAGGTCCTAACTGTCCTCAGTTCTCTGAAGAGAGAGGGGAGGAAGCTGCAGAATGAAAGTTTGAGACTGGTTTGAGACTAGTTCATGAGGTTAGAGGAAAGAAGCCATCTCCCAAACACAAAAATCTCAGGTGAACAAATGCTGATGTAGAAGCTGCAGTGAATTATCCAGAAGCTCCAGATCAGACCGGTAATGAAGGGGGCTACACTCAACAACACGTTTTCAATGTAGCGAAACACCTTATTGGAAGAAGATGCCATCTAGGTCTTCCATAGCTAGAGAGGAGAAGTCAATGCCTTGGTTTCAAAGATTCAAAGGACAGGCTAACTCTTAGTAGGGCCTAATGCAGCTGGTGACTTTAAGTTGAAGCCAGTACTCATAGACCATTCTTAAAGTCCTAGGGCCTGTAATAAGAATTATGCTAAATCTAGTCTGCTTGTACTCTGTTGATGGGACAACGAAGCCCAGATGGCAGCACATCTGTTTATAACATGGTTTATTGAATATTTTAAGTCCACCACTGAGAACAGAAAAATTGATTCCTTTCCAAATGTGACTGCTCATTGAAAATGTACCTGGTCACCCAAGAGCTCTGATGGAGATGTTCAAGATTCATGTTATTTTCATGCCTGCTAATACAGCGTCCATCCTGCAGCCCGTGGGTCAAGGAGTAATTCTGACTTTTGAGTCTTATTTAACAAATAAATGTCCTAAGAAATAAAAAGTTGCCATAGATAGTGATTCTGCTGGTGAATCGCAAAGAAAATTGAAAACCTTCTGGAAAGGATTTAGTATTCTCCATTAAGAGCATCTGTGATTCATGGGAAGAGGTCAAAATGTCAACATTAACAGGAGTTTGGAAGAAGTTGATTCTAGCCCTCACGGATAACTTTGAGGGATTCCAACTTGAGTAGAGGAATTAACTGTAGATGTGGTGGAAACAGCAAGAGAACTGGAATCAGAAGTAGAGCCTCCGGATGTGACTGAATTGCTAGAGTCTCAGAATAAAACTTGAACAGATAAGGAGTTACTTCTTACTAATGAGCCAAGACAGTGTTTTCTTGAGATGGAATCTACTTCTGGTGAAAATGCTGTGGAGATTGTTGAAATGACAACAAGACAGAATATTACATAAATGTCTCTTGTAAAAGAAAGATGGGCTTTGAAAGGATTGCCTCCAGTTTTGAAAGAAGTTCTACTGTGGGTAAAATGCTACCAAAGATTATTGCATGCTACAGAGAAATTGCTCATAAAAGGAAGAATTGATTGATATGGAAATTTATTGCTGACTTACTAAAGAAATCGCCACAGCTACCCAGTCTTCAGTGACTGCTGCAGCCATCAACATGGAGGCAAGACCCACCACCAGCTGAAAGGATTATGATGTGCTGAAAGCTCAGGTAATGGTTAGCATGTTTTAGCGATGAAGTATTATTTAATTAAGGTATGTATATTACTTTTTCAGACAATGCTATTTGGCACTTAACAGACTGCAGTATAGCATAACGTAACTTTTATATGCACTAGAAAATAAAAAATGTCATTGCTTAATCACAATACTCACTTTATTGTGGTGTCTGTAGCCAAACCTGAAGTATGTCTGAGGTATTCCTTGTATTTAAATTCTAGCTGCTCTACTTCTCATTTGCCCTTTCCCTTGGTTTCCCCTGGTTTTCTCTGTCTTAGCTGTTTCCTGTACTCTCATCACATCACAACAGATACACACTTATGAGTTCATCCCTCAGTTCCAGGGCATTTCAACTTTCCCCTTTCTAAAAGCGAAGAAATGAATTTGTAGTGACGATTTCAGGATCAAGTCTTTCAGGATTTTTTCCTTCCAAAAGGAGAAGCAGAAGCATGCCATAGCTGTTTTGAAACCATCTTTATGCCATTTTGCTAGTTTTACATACAATATGTATAGCCTGAAGCTGGAATCATGCACAGCTTTCCCTGTCATATTATCACAGTAGTAGAGAGAAATATGGGCTGTGACAATATAATATTATGTCAACACCGTAAACAGGTGAATGGTATAATAGGGATTTTGTCATCTTTATACTGATGAGGCGTTTCTTTTGGACATGCTGTCTGCATTTCAACTCCTACATATGAAAAAGGAACCAGCATGTGCCTCTGTAATGTTCATGCTTATAAATTTGTGCTTAATGGATCCAAGGTTCCAAATAAGATATGTGTGTTGTCCAAAGGTTTCTTTTATCCTTCCTAATTTTAATGAATATTTTCTGTATTTTGGTTTAAGCTAATGCAAAATCTATGTAGTTCTTACGCATTTGAAAGCACCTAGAGACTCTTAATATTTGGTTTTTATAGCTTTCTACAATATACAACAGAGTAAAATGAACACATTTCTGTTTTAAAACAGCTTGAAGAGTAAACATTTTCCTTAGTGAGGGAATAAGCACATAACTCCAAAAGGTGGGCTCATGTTCACAGTCTAGAGAAGTCTAAGCAGTTTGCCGTAGTGAAGCTTGATGCTTCACTCTGGGATCTCTTTACAAATAAGCTCTATATTTACCACCTCCTCTATTGTCATAATCTGCTAAAGTTGTCGTTTGTTGATATGAAGTGTTTCTACAATGATGAATTATACCTCAGCGCTTGGTTTGTAAACCCATAGAGGAAACTTGTGTCTAAGTAGAGAGGACAAAAATTTGTGGTGGAAATAGTCACTGTTTCCAAAATGAGAATTTTGGATATGTCTAATACAGTAAAAAGAAAAACTAATCGATTTGAAGTAGTATTTGAAGTCAAATGGTGTTTGAGAACATGTGCTTAATGGCATATTTTATAGTTTTAAAGAAAAACCAGTTGGGATATTGTATGAAAGGAGCCTCAGCAAAGAATTTCTATATGGCGTAACATATTAATAATAAACATTCTACATTGTTCTGCAGAGAAATTAAACGATAATGCTGGGAACCAATTCAAATACTGTTCTACTTAGAAGAGTAGATAATGCTAATAGCTTTTTATAAAAGTAGCTCTGTTTTATGGTATTTGTTTTTTATCACTTGTGTCTATTGTCTGAGAGTGTTACTTATCAATTTCAGCACTTAAAGCTTGTCACTTAGAATTTCATGCAGTAGACACTTCCGGTGGTTCATTTTTATATTTTCTAAATCTCTTTATCTCTTTGTGGGTAAGTAACTATGTTAGCTTAAATAAATAAATAAATAAAACATCAACCAATTTCCCTTTTCAGTTGATCTGTTACCATTGTTGACTTTCTTTTCTCACCGCTGCTGAATAAAATTTGCTTGCACTACGGCCTATTGTGTGTCTTGAATGGAGCCATAATTTATATTCTCTAAAGAAATGTTTTAAGAAACATGTTTTGTTTCTTTAAGTATGCTCAAGTTTGGGTGAGAATAGTAAACCGAAATCTTTTTATTAAGCAAAGAATGAAATGAACCAATTTAAAATAATTTTAGGCAATGTTGTTCTGATACTATAATGAAGCTGAAAAAAGGGTTTTGGTCTTCATATAATAGAATGATAATGTCTATGTTAGCCTGGTCAGATTAGACATAATAAAATAATCTATTATACTCTAATTCTCTTTGCTAAGGCTAGCCTGACATATGCGAGTAGAACTATTGGGCCATTTTGGGCCTTGAACTAAACATTCAGTAAACAGCTGTTGAGTTTATGAGTAAATAAGTATAAGATAAATAAATTATATTCATGCGCACCAGTATGAAAATGCTGAGCCCATTACCCTGGGTGGAATTTAAGAGTCTTAATCATTATTGTTGTTAAATGTTGCTTATTAGAACTTAGAAGAATGAAAGTGAACTGGGACAAAATTATCTTTTTTTTTTTACGTGTTTAGGATATTTTTTTTAATATAATTTATTTTATTATCATTAATTTACAATTACATGTGCAATATTACGATTATTAAACTACCCCTTCATCAGGTCCCCCCCACCAACCCCATTACAGTCACTGTCCATCAGTATAGAATCACTACTTGTCTTCTCTGAGTTGTACTGCCCTCCCCGTGCCCCCCCAACATGACATCTGCTAATCGTAATGCCCCTTTTTCCCTCTTATCCCTCCCTTCCCGCCCATTTTCCCCAGTCCCTTTCCCTTTGGTAACTATTAGTCCGTTCTTGGGTTCTGTGAGTCTGCTGCTGTTTTGTTCCTTCAGTATTTTTTCTTTGTTCTTATACTCCACATATGAGTGAAATCATTTGATACTTGTCTTTTTCGGCTTGGCTTATTTCACTGAGCATAATACCCTCTAGCTCCATCCATGTTCTTGCAAATGGTAGGATTTGTTTTCTTCTTATGGCTGAATAATATTCCATTTTGTATATGTACCACATCTTCTTTATCCATTGATCTACTGATGGACACTTAGGTTGCTTCCATTTCTTGGCTATTGTAAATAGTGCTGCAATAAACATAGGGGTGCATCTGTCCTTTTCAAATTGGGCTGCTGCATTCTTAGGGTAAATTCCTAGGAGTGGAATTCCTGGGTCAAATGGTATTTCTATTTTGAGTTTTTTGAGGAACCTCCATACTGCTTTCCACAATGGTTGAACTAATTTGCAGTCCCACCAGCAGTGTAGGAGGGTTCCCTTTTCTCCACATCCTCGCCAACATTTGTTGTTGTTTGTGTTTTGATGTTGGCCATCCTCACTGGTGTGAGGTGATATCTCATTGTGGTTTTAATCTGCATTTCTCTGATGATTAGCGATGTGGAGCATCTTTTCATGTGCCTGTTAGCCATCTGAATTTCTTCTTTGGAGAAGTGTCTATTCATGTCCTCTGCCCATTTCTTAATTGGATTATTTGCTTTCTGTTTGTTAAGGTGCATGAGTTCTTTATATATTTTGGATGTCAACCCTTTATCAGATACGTTTTTTATGAATATATTCTCCCATACTGTAGGATGTCTTTTTGTTCTACTGATGGTGTCCTTTGCTGTACAGAAGCTTTTCAGCTTGATATAGTCCCACTTGTTCATTTTTGCTTTTGTTTCCCTTGCCCGGGGAGATATGTTCATGAAGAAGTTGCTCATGTTTATGTCCAAGAGATTTTTGCCTATGTTTTTTTCTAAGAGTTTTATGGTTTCATGACTTACATTCAAGTCTTTGATCCACCTTGAGTTTACCTTTGTGTATGGGGCTAGACAGTAGTCCAGTTTCATTCTCTTACATGTAGCTGTCCAGTTTTTCCAACACCAGCTGCTGAAGAGGCTGTCATCTCCCCATTGTATATCCAAGGCACTTTTATCAAATATTAATTGACTGTACATGTTTGGGTTAATGTTTGGATTTTCTATTCTGTTCCACTGGTCTGTGGGTCTGTTTTTGGGCCAATACCAAATTGTCTTGATTACTGTGGCTTTGTAGTAGAGCTTGAAGTCAGGGAGTGTAATTCCCCCTGTTTTATTCCTCCTTCTCAGGATTGCTTTGGCTGTTCGGGGTCTTTTGTGGTTCCATATGAATTTTAGAATTATTTGTTCCAGTTCATTGAAGAAAGCTGTTGGTAGTTTGATAGGGATTGCATTGAATCTGTAGATTGCTTTAGGTAGTATAGCCATTTTGACAATATTATTCTTCCTAGCCAAGAGCATGGGATGCATTTCCATTTGTTAGTGTCCTCTTTAATTTCTCTTAGGAGTGTCTTGTAGTTTTCAGAGTACAGGTCTTTCACTTCCTTCGTTAGGTTTATTCCTACGTATTTTATTCTTTTTGATGCAATTGTGAATGGAATTGTTTTTCTGATTTCTCTTTCTGTTAGTTCACCATTAGTGTATAGGAAAGCAACAGATTTCTGTGTATTAATTTTTTATCCTGCAACTTTGCTGAATTCAGATATTAGTTCTAGTAGTTTTGGAATGGAATCTTTAGGGTTTTTTATATACAGTATCATGTCATCTGCAAATAGTGACAATTTGACTTCTTCTTTACCAATCTGATGCCTTGTATGTCTTTGTTTTGTCTGATTGCTGTGGCTAGCACCTCCAGTACTATGTTGAATAACAGTGGAGAGAGTGGGCATCCCTGTCTTGTTCCCGACCTTAGATGAAAAGCTTTCA
>JAVSCE010022035.1:0-17683 GCA_032199065.1 Smutsia gigantea | reverse complement strand
CTTTATTTTTGAGCCTAACTGCATTAACCTTGAGGGGTGTTCAGTTACAGTATTCAAGGTTCTAAACTCCCTATCAACCTTTGCCTTTTCATGTTGAAAGCCTCATGATTTAGGGCTTGGGAAGCTCTCCTTCATTAACCTATACGTAGTAGCATGAGAAAGAGAGGGCTTGGACCCTGCTGTGGTCCATAATTCCTTTCAGAACAAAAAATAGGAAATCTAATGCGGGAGACATTTCGTCTCTGGAATAAAAGAATATTCCTATCAGTCTTAAAAGGTAGTAGGGAGTATGTCACTGAAGAGGTGTGTTTTAAGCAGCTCTCAAGATCTGTATTATTCTCAAATTTAAGAAATAGAAATGGACAAGTTAGTGATTTTTAGAATAGAATGAAAATCCACACCCAAACCTAACTTAGCTCCCTTTCCAAAGCTTTTATGTCAAGCACCGCTCTGAATATGTGCTCAGTTTGCATTAGAATGGTGGTTTAGGAAAGGAGCTAAATTTGGACATAATAACTTTGTAAAAGCCAAGAGTTCTCATGGTTGCTGACATAAGTGGGGGAGCATCAAAGATGATACCAGCAGGTCCTTCTTCAAGCTTACAAATATTACCTTGACATTCTCCAGTTGAAAACCAGCCCCAAGCCCACTTCCTTACAGGAAACTGTATGTTTAGTATATTGGATAGGGCTCTCTAGTCCAGGAACTTCAGAAATGATCTGTTTTTTCTTGACAGCATGCTTTTACAGTCTGCCTAAGAATAATGTGCTTCTGGTATAGTGATGTCTTAAGTATTGCTTGATTTTGTCTTGATATCCACAAGTGGCTAGCATACAGTATCAGAAAGGCAGCTACAAGAAATAATTATCTTTCTAGTGTTCAATGTGTCTGAGAAAACAATAAATTTGAGGTTAATGACTTCACTCTTGGAAGGTAAGGTATATTCTGCTTGCTTACACAAGAACTATTGGCACTTTTTTTCCTTTGAAACAAAAATATGAAAAACAGTTTTGGTTTTAAGAAATTTTTGTTTTAGCATACAACGTAACTGACTTTTTGTCTGTAAAATTCTTAAAACTCAGGAAACTAATTTTTTGATAGGATTACTTGGTAGTTTAGCTATAACATCCTATTTCAGTAACTTTCCAATGTGTAGTCACATGTGTTTTCAGATGTGTGCCATAAGAAGTCACAAGTGCTTTAATGCTGTGAAGTGTTCATAGCTGAATCAGCCAACTAGTGAGGCTGGCTGCTTTTCTAGAATAATATCAAGAGATTGTGAATTGTTCCAGACTTACCAACTGAACTTTCATTCATTATCAAAGTTTGCAAAACTTCCCAAGCCCCTTAACATTTAGCACATTTGAGGATGTTCGTGATGCCGAAGATGCTTTACATAATTTGGACAGAAAATGGATCTGTGGGCGCCAAATTGAAATACAATTTGCACAGGGGGATCGGAAGAGTAAGTACCCTTATGTCTAATATATGTATAATACATCATTTTTAGACAATGTTTTATGATTTCTTCTTGTAAGTATTTGTTTAATTTGTCTGTTAAAAAACCCAAAAAGGTTTTGAGAAGATAGAGTATCTTGAATACTTCGCAAAGTTCCAGGGTAGACATAAGGTAGAATGTGGAAGATCAGAATGCCTGAAATATGTTTGGACTTTTCAGAAGCTACATCAGCATTCTATAAGTTGTAGTATGTTTAATTGGAAGGGATAAAATTTGGAAAGTTTCAGGTCTCTTGAGCCATTTCTCTCTCATAAAAGATCTTCAGGGTGTTCTTGGCCAATTATGTGGGTGCAAAGCAATGGGAACGGATAGACTGGGGAAGGCTATAAAGGCTGAACTTAGAATAGATTTTTTTGTGTTAGTACTCAGTTTTTATTATTATGCAGGCATACACAGGTATTATTAATGAAGCCGGAATACAGTCTTTGGAGTCAGTGGACCTGGATTTGGATTCTGGCTCATTCATGTTACTTGAGGCAGATTGAGAATAAATAGCCACTGAAAAGACGGGGAGCTCTTAGGTAGACACAGACTGTTGGTTTTTAGTTGGGTAGTGGGTTCCTGGATATTCACTCTGTTTGTACACATGTATGCAGAATATTTGCATTGTAGAATTAAATGAGATACCACTTCAGGAATTTTTAGGGGTGTGGGTGTGTCTAAGGCATTCAGTAAGTGTTAGCTCACTTCTGCTTGTCTTATAGTCTCTCAGAACTATATATTACTGCATTTTGACACTACACATTGTTCATAGGCCACCAGTAAGTATTTTGTTGCTGTGTTTCTAATGAATGGAAACCATGGTAGGATAATTCCAAATTAGCATACAGTTCAAAAGTCATATTTCATTTGGAACTTTAAAAAATGCTTTTACGGTATATTTTACTAATGTTTAAGTACTTGCCATATTTTTGGACACAAGGTAGATGGTGAGAGGTCTTTGTGGGGAAAATAGTTGGAAAGATTTAAGTATCATTTTTAATACAAAACACTTCTGGTAGACTTCCTTAAAAATAATTTTTCAAGATTAAAATTCATAATTAACCTTGACAAAGATTGGGGATGTAAGGAAAGGGGATGCAGGAAATTTTTCTGTAATTTGAGGGCTGAATTAATAAGTTTTAATGTTTCTAAATATTTCTATATTGTGTATTTAATAGCTCCAAATCAAATGAAAGCCAAAGAAGGGAGGAATGTGTACAGTTCTTCACGCTATGATGATTATGACAGATACAGGCGTTCTAGAAGCCGAAGTTACGAAAGAAGGAGATCAAGAAGCCGATCCTTTGATTACAACTATAGAAGATCTTACAGTCCTAGAAAGTAAGTGCAATGTGTAGCACAATGATCTACCAGAAAAGATTTATGTTTGTTAGCATTGAATTTTTTTTACCTTCTTGTATACTTTTAATTGTATACAACGTATGCTTCATTGAGACAAGAACTATTTAAATGCTTCATTTAAAAAGTTTTATGGTTCAGTTTTTTTAATTGAAACTTTAAAAGACTGTAAATAGACATTTGTCACTGTTTGCTTTTTTTGATGTACTTTTTAGCAGTAGACCGACTGGAAGACCGCGGCGTAGCAGAAGCCATTCCGACAATGATAGGTAAATAACTTTGCTTTGCAAAAGACTTATACATTTTTCAATTTCAGAGTGAACTTTTGCTCTAAAAATAACAAATTTGATTAATATAGAATCTAATTTTTACTCTAATTGTATCTCTCCTCTGTTTTGAAAGATTCAAACACCGAAATCGATCTTTTTCAAGATCTAAATCCAATTCAAGATCACGGTCCAAGTCCCAGCCCAAGAAAGAAATGAAGGCTAAATCACGTTCTAGGTCTGCTTCTCACACCAAAACTAGAGGCACCTCTAAAACAGATTCCAAAACACATTATAAGTCTGGCTCAAGATATGAAAAGGAATCAAGGAAAAAAGAACCACCTAGATCCAAATCTCAGTCAAGATCACAGTCTAGGTCTAGGTCAAAATCTAGATCAAGGTCTTGGACTAGTCCTAAGTCCAGTGGCCACTGATAGTATAAACCATGATATTTTTAGGCATGTATCATTCATTTACTCATAGTTTGGTTTACTTAAATTATCAGGAATACAATGTTGCAATGATGCTTAAAAAAAACACTTGTCAGTTTTCCCTGTACCAGGCAATGGTTATAATTAAAATGATATGCTGTTGAGAAGCCACTCTTAAGAGTCCAGTTTGTTTAATGTTATGGGCAGCTACCAATTTGTGGTGTCTCTGTATATTTTTGTAAAGATTCTCATTTTTTATGCTTGAAGTATTGGTGAAAAGATGTTGGTTGACCATAATTTGCAACATTGTCTTATTAAAAATAAACTTTCATATCCATATTTGGTAGAACTTGTTAACCTAGAAATGTAGCTTGCTAAGATAGAATGATACAAAAGTGAAGTTGCAGCCACAGTACAACACTGATCAGACACATTTAGGGTCAGGGTGGACCTTTTTGTCTTGTTAAGATGTCTAGGCCCATGATAATAGTTACTTTATGACACGCTGTGATAACAGTTCTTTTGTTAACCCCATTGTCGCTGGGAATGATGCCAGCTAGGTTAAGAAAGTAGCATTTTCAGGGAGATTGAGTTTCTCACTGAAACATGGAGCCTTCACTGCTTTTTTCTGGTTTCTTTGAAGATTTGGAACATACAGACATCAAAAGAAATCACCTTAAAACCAGAAATAATTTTGAGGAGAAAAGAATGCTCTTATGTAGTTTTTTTTTAACTTTAAGGAGCACTGTTAACCATAATAGTGCATAGTTTTCTTACCGCTATTGAAAGCAAGTCAGTTGTTTCAAAGTAGGTTTTGTTTGTGCACAGTGTAAAAGAACTGAGTTTTGATGCTAATAACACTTGTAATGTGCATTTGCATCAAAATTTGCCTACCTCTTATGAAGGAGGCTATTCTTCACACTTCAGTTTATTTAATGTGAGGCAAGTTGAAAGATAACACTCCTATTCTAGGTGATTCTGTGGTGCCATGAAATTCAAAGTAATTTTGAGTGAGAGTCAGATCTCTTTTGAGTTTTTGGTTATCACTGGCAGTACCTGACTAAAAATGAGAGAATAAAACCCTAACCATTTATAACTTCTAGCCTTTTTCTGAGAGAGCTTTTGGGAGATGATGAAGGTGACTTGACATGTCCAGTCTCATTTCAGACTAAAAGCTAGCATCTTTAAGGAAATTTAAGATTGTAGAGAAACAATTCCTTTTAGAGGATTACTTCTTTCAGTTTTGGTTTTAGTAATCTAGGCCTTTCCTGTAAAGAACAAAAGATGGTTTTTAAATACTGTTTGTGGAATGTGTTTAAAGGATTGATTCTAGAACCTTTGTATATTTGATAGTATTTCTAACTTTCATTTCTTTACTGTTTGCAGTTAATGTTCATGTTCTGCTATGCAATCATTTATATGCACGTTTCTTTAATTTTTTAGATTTTCCTGGATGTATAGTTTAAACAAAAAGTCTATTTAAAACTGTAGCAGTAGTTTGCAGTTCTAGTAAAGAGGAAAGTTGTGGGGTTAAACTTTGTATTTCCTTTCTTATAGAAGCTTCTAAAAAGGTATTTTTATATGTTCTTTTTAACAAATATTGTGTACAACCTTTAAAACATCAATGTTTGGATCAAAACAAGACCCAGCTTATTTTCTGCTTGCTGTAAATTAAGCAAACATGCTATAATAAAAACAAAATGAAGGAAATAATGATTAACTGGAATTATTATAGTTTTAAATGAGATTCTAAAATAACAATGGAAATAGTCCTTTGTAGATTTAGGTATATTTTTAATCAGTGTTGCACTAGGCACAACTGACTCTTACTTTGGAAGTGAAAGAACTTGACTGGTACACCTTTTTACATAGTACTTAACATTCCTTATGTAAAGTCAAAGTTGTTTCATGATTGCTTATGAAGCCCCTTGGGTTAAATAACTTAGAAGATATTGGCAGTGTTCAGATACATATTGAAGTGAAATTTGAGTCAATTAATTGTAAATTCATATTTTCATTATTGGATGGACGAGTAATTCTGCTCTTCCCTGTCCTAAACAAGATCCTTTGGGTCTTAATTTATGGCATGATTTTAAATATTTTTGCATTGAATGTTGGTGAGCAGTTAAGTGATAACCACTTTAGGAAACTGGTTTAGGTGTTCTGTGGTTAGGATTCTAGGTACTTCATAATGACAATTATAGCCAATACTTACCGTTTATGATGTGCCAGACCCTGTTCTAAAAGCATTGTGTTAACTCGCTCTTCATAAAACCTTGTGAGAACAATTTATTTTCCCCACATCACAGATAAGGAAATTGAGGCACAAAGAAAAAGCTCTGAAAGGCCCATCCACGATATGAGCCCAGGCTTGGTCCATAGATTCTTTCTTTTTTATGGACTATAGTTTGAGAGGAATAGATGGAGATAGCCCATCGAAATTGTTCTCAGTCTCTGTAGGATTAGAAGACCTGATATTTTCATTGTTTACTTGTGTCACTTATTTCTAGATTCAGACCATTTTCTTGAGAACCTTATATGTTATTTGTAAAGTGACATACCTAACAGCTTCATAAGAACTATATTATAATTGAACCCATGATAGTTAGGATCCTGCTGATACTTGATGAGGATCCTTACATAGTGCTTTGATTTTGGGTTACATCATTGAGTTCCACAGTTGAGTACCTACTGTGTGTCTGGCACTGTGCTCAATATTCAGGTAGATCATACCAAGATTCAAGGGCTGACACTTCACCTCTAACTGTTAATTAAGATCTCTCTGCATTTTTTTTTTAAAGCCAAGTAAGCAAGAAGAAAAATGACAGATAATGCTTCAGTGAGAAAGGGAAGGTTCTACATAGAATATGAGCTGTTAAGTTACAACCCAGGGAAAAGACCTGGGAACTATTGTACTATTCTCTTGAAAATTTGGCCCAGTAAGCTGCATCCAGTTCAACTAACAAAATCCTGTATACCACAGAGAAGAATAAAGAAAACCAAACTGACAAACATCCTTCTTTTATTTAAGACCAAACTGCAGCTGGAATACCCAGTACAGTTCTGCTTACTACACTTCAAGAAAGATCTGAGAAAGCGGAAAAAGAACCAAAGAAGGGCAGTTCAAGCGACCAAAGGGTGGGTGGAAGGTGCTGCAGTATGAATACTGTACGAATATTTTGACTCTGGTCTGAAAAGATAAAAGAATGTTATCGAAACTACATGGAATAATTGAAGTCCCTTCAAGTTTGAAAGTAAGCATTTTAGGACAAATAAAAGGAAATTCAACTTTGTACTTGTGGAAACTAATCCCTAAATCTGAATAGGTTTATATTGATTCATGGGTAACAGGTCCATAATAAATCATTGGAAACTAGGATGTCTGAATATCAAGGAAGACAGCCATAGTCTCTTACAGTGCCTCTATTGGTCTGTCTCAAACTGAATTGGGTGAGAAAAGGTATGGTCCAGTATAAACTTTTTCTTGATATTTCTTAAAAGTCAGTTCCATTTCGCTGTTGGCAAATCTTCCCTTTGTTTATTCCAATGCCAGTGTTTTCTGCTTAATGGTTTGCTTTGTTGGCATCTGAGTTTATTTACTTGTATGCCCATGTGCAGTTTACATCTTCCTTAACACTTTTTCCCAGGTAAATTCCAATTATAATACTTGACATCCAGTAAGAGGGTCCATCTCTTCTCACCTCTTTCCTAGTCAGTATATTTAGCAAACATTTACTGAGCCCTTACTATGGGCAAAAATTGTACTGGGTAAATTGGGGAGAAAAATAGATTAAATTCACTTATTTAATGTCTACTGAGCACAATCTAGTGAATCATTACAGTATGGCCTCGTTTTGTTAGAGGTGTATTATTCGTAGCTATTTTACACTGTTCATATCATAATGTAATTATAAAGCCCAATACACTATATCAAAGATAATTTTGTGGTTATTTGCCATTTAAACGTATCCAGTATTTGTTTGCATCTCATTAGTACAATGAAAAAATGACTTGTTTTTAATCTGTAATAAATGATTAATTGTGCAGTGGCTGTGATATACTAGTTATATTAAATTGTTAACTCTGCCTCTTCAAACACATATTAGGAAGTAATCCCAAAAATAAGTATTTAACTTTGCATTAGATATAAAGGAGACTCTGGGTGCTATAATTAGATTCTTTTGAGGCAGACAGCTTGTTATCCCAACTGATTTAGTATGTTCTGTAATTGAGAAAATGTTCACCAAGTTATACTTTTTAGTGATTTACATGTACATTTTATAGGGGACATGTTCTGTGTATAGTGAATAAATAACTTTTACAGTATCACAAAATGTTTTTGATTCCTTAGTTCCTTATTAGGATATAAAGTGTTTACCTGTACATTGATTCCATCACTCGCATATTTTTCTTATTTCTACCTTATATATAAAACTTCTAATGTAAGCATACTCATTTAAAAATACGGAAGTGTTTAAGCCTTTATAAAGATATGAAATACAGAACATACGTAACTAAGGGATATATAGAACTGAGATATTTTTACCTGTTTTCATTTAAAAACATTTTTTTCAAATTTGCCCAAGATCACACAGTAAGTGGCAGATCCTAGATTAGAGTCCATGGTTCTTCGTTTAGTATCTATGTTACTGGTTGCTTTTTTTTTTAATAGGGGAGTTTTTAACGCTATCTAGAGTTCACTTGGAACAGTAAATCAATTTGCAAAAATAGATTTAATTACAAAAAGCCTTTTGTTACTTTCCTGGATGAAAGGTTAAATGTAATCCAAGTTCTCACACAGCTTGTTGTGACTCAGACTTTCCAGCCTGGCTTTCTCAATTTTCAACCTGTTGTATTCTGGCCATATTCTTGTTTACAAAATCCTGAGGTATTTTTAAATGGTGAGGCTGTGCTTGAGACAGCATAGGGGTAGCCCAGAGTAATCCAATAGTGTTCTACTAGGAGGTCTATCAGAAAATCCCAGTAGTAAACTGTTCTCATTGATACATGTTGTAAGCAACCTATTTGTCTTGAACTATTGAAATCTATTAAAGTAAAGCTAGTTGCTGTGGAAAAGTTGCCTTGGGTTTTTCCCTTTGCCCTATCCTCCAAGGGTGTTGGTTATGTTTATTGTGCTGGGTTTCTGTGTATTCCTAGCAGTTGTTTCATCCTTGTATTAAAGTTGGGATTCTTACTTGGAATAAAAAGCAAGGCATGTACATTTGTTTTACTGATAATTGACAGAGTAGTTTGTAAAGAAATAAAAAGCCTTTGTGTTTTTTGTAGATCACACACCTTTGAATGCTAGACAGTGAAATAAACGTCTCTGGCATTTTGGTTTTGTTTCAGTAACTTAGCTCTGTCTTAAGATTTCTGACTGGGTAGGCTCTTATTTGTGTAAGGTTTTAGAGATGTGCTTGTTTTACAAAGTAACTGCCTGTGAGAATGCAATTAAAGAAACACTAGAAAACTTACCCAAAAGCCTTTGGTTTTTTTCCACCTTGTGCTTGCTTTTGGGAATTAAGAGAACACTAGAATTTAAGTGCAAAGATAGGTTATGGACTCAGATTCCATATTACACACTGACATCAGAATGGACAAATTTAAACGACTTTTAAGGCTCACGCTGGCCAACGTCGGCCCTACAGCATAGGTGGTTGCTTCTTTGTAGCAACTTTCGTTCTCCCAAGTACAATGATTTGAGAGAGAACTGTCCCTATAGGCTAACCACAGGTTTATTTGTACCTTCTAAGGTATGAGATGTTGCTACAACCATTAACCTACATAGGTTACCCTTGGCTATTAAAAAAGCCTTTTGTATTACCACTGCCAATTCTCTGAACACTTAGGTCAGTTCCCAACCCAAAAACTAACAGATGCCTGGGCTAAGAACATGTTCAATATAGTGAAATTCCAGTAAAGAATTTGGCAACCCCTAACATTTCACACAAATTACACTGGGAATATAACAGGAATAGAAAGATCAGGCATTGACTTCCTCTAAATTTTTCCTACAGTGTCCGTAAGATAATACATCCTTGCCCTGCTGGTGTGTAACTTTAAAAATATTAAACCTAGTTTAAGACACCCTATCATTTGGAAACTACTAGAAGCAAGGGTGGGTTCTTGTGATTTTTTTTTCCCAGTTCCCGTGAAAACTTGACAAATTTTAAACACTAGTGTTCCTCTTTACAGAATTTATAATTTTCCTTGTAAACCTAAATCATCTTAAAATGTAGAGAAAAAGGGGAGAGAATAATTACATCTGCTTTACTCAAAGTGGTAAATGAGGGAGTCACAAGTAGTTTTAATCATATAGCTGAACTAATCCAGATGTCTTCATCAATCAGCAAATTGGTTGCCTCTTAAAACTGAAAGTCCTATATTTCAGTAGGGTTAATTAAATGCATTCTAAGAAAAAATGAGGCAGTCACAACAAATCTATAAAATAAAAACAAGCCACTGGGGAGAAAAAGCAGTTTAATTTCATGCTTCAAATTCATGTTATATTCAGAACCATATAAACTTGTCTTTAGGACATTTAACTTGGGCAATAGTATCTGAATTTGGAGAAATACAACTTAGCCATTTTGCTTAGAAGAAATATGAAAACTGCCAAATTAGAAAATAGAGCACTTACAAATTTTAAACTGACCCCCCCCAACACACTTTTTATTTACTATTGGGTTAGTTGCAGCATTTATTTTTAAGGTAGGCAAAACATGTTATCAAGATATTATGCAGGAAATTGCATCTTTTGCATAAGTGATCCCCCAGGTTGTACTTTACTGGTGACCAAAAAGAAAACTAGCTGGCATCATACACTAAACTACACTCTTTTATAGGGTGCCAAAATGAGTCTTCTGAAGTTTGAGGGGCCCTTTTAGTTAATCTTTGGGCTTAAGAAAGAAATAGTAGTCCCATACTGCATTTCACATCTCTTAAAAATAGGAAGTGTTTTTAGCAGCTTAAAACCTTTTCAATTACATAAAACCTATTACACTAGGATTTACTTTGAAATATACTTTACGACCAGATCAATTATTACATACATACATACATACATACACTGGCACTTAAAAGCACAAGGGCAAACTTTAAAAACATTATTTTGGACCTTTAAAATTAGGCCATAGTATAGAAGAGAGTCCATGGTCTTACATTCAGCAAATTGATACTAAAATATTCTATTTTTGTAGGATAAATGCCAACAAAACTTTACATATGCTACAAGTTTATTACATATATTTACATGGCTCTTTGTTTCCTAAGTACTTTAATCTTTCACATTTTACAGCACCCCACTCTAAGCAAGCTTTGCAGGGATGATTTGAGGCCAGATCACTATCAGAATAGCTTGTGCCATGCTTTTAATACAAAAATGTATTTTGAAAGCTACTCTGACCACCAAATACTGTTTCTATAGAACATGGTTTTGGTCATTTGCTGGCCGACATCTATCCACTGCATGTTAAGAAATAGGGTTGCTGGGGGTATACTTTCTCATTCCAAAAAGCCCCCAGTGCCCTTTAAACATTCACTACCCTACAGTTTACTAAAATGCAAATATTAAGAAGAATTCACATTTTTTGGCAGTGCATCAGGTTGGTAGCATATTACTGGTTTCGGTGTTTCTAGGACATTAAACTTTCAAATACTCAACTAGTTTTCAATCCCTGTATGTCTTAACTGGATGCTTATGATCAAATTCACTAGCTTTCAACAAGTCTACTGATCCATGAATGACAATCTTAAATTAGTATTTTCCCACAACAAGCAATAGAAATTGATTCTTTACCATTCCCAAAATTGAAACCTGGTTTCACTCAGTCCTTCAACTGAGAACACTTAATACCAAGTACAATTATCAGTAATTTACTTAAGTCGAACTGATACTAACATTACATCATAGTGCACACACATGAAACAAGTTTGTATTTTCTACATTAATTGACAAGTTTTACACAGATCAATTCCACTGTAAATTTGGTCTGAAACTGACACCTGCCTTGAACTAAATTTAAACAATTAGCACTTTATTTTATACCTGTACTTTAAGTAAGGTTTTAAGTTGAAATGTCATTATTTCCTTATCAGAAGGATTAAAGGAAACAGGAACCCAGTGGCTTGGTGGCTTAGGAAGAACACTTGGTGATGGTGGCTCACTAAATTTGGCTCCAGCATAGTTCTGGTTAGTTTGAGACTTAAAAAGTAAGCTAGAGCTCCAATTTTGATTATTTGGAAAATTTTTGTTCTTCCCCCCGTTTTGCATGGTCTGCCATGCAGCTGCTGAAGAGTTATACGTATGTCCTCTTTCTTTTTTCTTATGAACAATCTTCATCTGGGAATTCTGATCCTTGGTCTTCGGTCTACTAAGCTGCTGTTGGTTCTTACTAACATTTCTAGATTGAGGGGCTGGAATGTTATACCTCTCTCCACCACCCATCTTCAGCTTTGTCACCTGTAAGTGAACGGAAATAAAGCACTGTGTGAATCTCAGTAAGTTCAAAATGTTTAAGGAGCTTCTGTAAGTCCAATTTGTAACTCCAGAAATCTCGGCAAGACTCAAAAATGTACTATCCAGCTTTTAACTTCAGTGTATGTTCTCACTTCAATATATACACAGCTTTTACTTTGTTCCTAAGAAAAATAACCCACAAATATGAATAACCATCTATTTAAAAATAAGAACAACTGGTTTAGGATAAGTCCATCATAAAATGTTTGCCCCATTACAACGCGCACTTTTTTATACCTTTCAGTCTGCTTTGCAGATCGCAGGATTTCCAGTACCTGTCCTCTTCCTTGCTGCCAAGCCCAGGATAATAGATGTTGCTTTCTGACGGATCCTTTCCTTTGTCTCAATACAGAAGTTTTCATGGGCCAATCTGCTGAGTTCAGCCTAGGAGCTGAGGCCAACATCTGAGTCTCCTCAGCACACAAGTTTGAGAGAAGTCCTAGCTAGAAGGTAGATTACTTCATTATTTTAATTCAAAAACACGGAAGTCATCATTTATATTTACTACAGAAAAAGCTTAAGAATGGCTACTTCTGAACTAGAAGGCCGAAGATACGTCTCTGAAGATGGCCTTGTAACTGTCATCCTTTAAGAACTCTTCTAAGCCTTGACATCCACGACTACAGAGGCCTTCCAAGTCCCGCAACAATTTTTTTTTCTTGGGACCCTTCAGAGTCTCACGGATTTTGTGACCAAAATGTTGTCAAACTAGGGAAGCACTAGCTTTTACAGCTATGTCAAAAAAGTGGCTTAAAATTAGTTTTCTAAAGAGGCCATGTTTTAAAGTCCCACCAGTACTTTGCAGTCTTTCGGCACATTTCGTGTGTTTTCAAAAGCCGCCTCTCCTAACATGTCTACGTCATGCAGGTACCTCCTTTAGTAATGAACTCTCGACTCCTCCCCATTTTAAAGTTTTCAGAGCCCAACAATTTCCTAATTTCAAAGCCTAAGCCAATTTCCCATGTTATATAAAAACGCCTCCCTACAGTGAGCATTAAACTTTCAAGATTTCATTGTTATTCCAAGTAAACAAACATAGTAAGCCCTGTTCCTTTCGAAATCTAAGAGAGCCTTCCACACTACTTTAACAGCCCTAAATAAATCACGAGTTCCCGGACCTTGAGTCATTCACAACGCGAGACCGGGAAGTTCAGTTCTGACGGGGCTCGGCTTCCGACTAGCGCCATCCTTCTCGAGCCCGGCCCGAAGCCCGGCGCTCCCTGGCCGCCCGCGCCCCACCCCGTTTCCCGAGCTCGCCTCCTTCCCCCAACAATGGGAAGCGCGGCCGCCAACATGGCCGCGCCCGCGGCGCCGCCGCCACTCACCGACTTCGAGCTCGAGCCTACAGCGGCGGCGGCTGCGGTCGGCGTCGAGGCCCCCCTCCCTTTCCAAGGAGAGACGAGGCACGCAACGAAAAAGGCCCGCGAGCACCGATGCACCAGCTGCTGACCACCTCCGTCCCAGAGCCACCTCCTCCTTCTGCCTCTACCGACAAAATGGAGGTGGCAGCGAGCACAGGAGCGGGGCCGGGAGGCGCAGCGGCCAATCAAAACACGCCGACACGCAGCCCGGCCAATGATACACGGGCCACAGCCTGTTGCTGGGCCCAACGGGGGCGAGGGAGGAGAGGTTGTTGCCGAGGGTTTGAAAACCTCCCCGAAAGAAGCATGTCGGGAACGGCTACTGCGGGCTCAGCTGCATCCCCTCCGCGGACTTCTTGGAGACGCCCGCCCTGCGGCTCCCGGTGCCCTAGGGCGCGGCTGACTGCCCACCACGGGCGCTGCAAACACCAGCCCCTCGCCGCGACTCCCGGGGACTGGAACCGCGGCGTCCCCGACACCCCGGGCGCGCTCGGCTCCTGGGAAGGGGCGTGGGCTCCGGGGCAGCAGCCTCCACCTCGGCTCCCGGGCTCCCGGGTCCCGTGGCCCATAGATCCCGAGTGGTTTAACCCCTGTAGCGAATTACTGAAGGAAAGGGGCATTTGGTTCCCGAGTTAAGTTCACTGAGCCTTGTAACCAATTTGTTACAGTTGGAAGATATTCAACAAAGTTGCTTTCTGGCCTCGGCCGCTGCCCGCATTGCTCCTGACGCTCGTTGGTCACGGGACCTTCTTCGCAGCTGCCAGAGCTTGCGGTTGTCTTGCGGTTCTTACTGTCCTCTCCACCCCCGGCCTTGAAATTCTTCAGAAATCGCCTCCCCTGTGAAGGCATTTCCGACACACGCGCGGATTAAATCAGTTCCTCCTTTGTGTTCCCCACTGGTCCGTAACTTCGGTTAGAGCCCTTCATCATACTTTACTGTGACTCCTTCTAACTGCCTGTCCACCCACCCCGCTTACCCCCAACACGCACACCTCGAGGGACAAGGCTAGGTTTTATTTTTCTGAGCACAGTGCCTCGCACATGATGAGTGCACAAGAAAAGTTTGAGAGAACAGGGGCTCCCTTAGTCCTCTTTCTGCCCGATTTGTATGGGAAAGGGGGAGAAAAGACGTAGTTAAGCTGGTAATGCCAGCAAGGCGCAAGAAAGAGGAAAAGGGCAATTTTGGAGTGAATGGATAAGCCACCCAAAGTGTTTTAAGAGATAAGAGAACACCAGTTTCTATGAACACATGAACATTTTCATTACTAGAGTTACATATACTTCTTACAGGTTTCCCATAATTCGTTTTTAATCTTCAGTTTTTTGCTACTATCATCCCCCACCCCTATGTTCTTCTATCCATGGACCTTAAGTTTTCTTAAGAAAACTACTGAAGCTACTGCATTTTAAAAGAGCAATTTTTAATCAAATTAATTTGGTAAGATGTGTAGGAGAGATATTTTTGAACATGGGGTTTTCTGATGCTAATCATATTATACTCAAATAACATGTACATAGTGTCTTAACTATGCTTACTGAAAGTGTAATCTGTTTCCTAAAAATTCAAGAAGATGGTTCAGACATTTGTCCAGAAAATAACCAGGCTGTATTTAATGGGTTCAAGATTTTGGCTTCCAAAAAGATCTATCCAATATATTTTTTAATACAATGGCTTGTAAAGTGAACAGTTTGGTTTTGGTCTGAGCAATTTTTTTTTCTAATTTTTTCTTATTTTCATCATCCTAGTATCTGATTCTTTCCCTCTACACTCCCAACCCTTCCTCTTCTTCTCTCTACCCTCCACAGATCTGTGTTATTCAAAAACAAAAACATTTCGTTGGCCCAAATTGTATTACAGAATTCCCTTGCCCTCTATCTCTCATTTGCATAAACAAGCAAGTAATAGATTAGATACTTACAGACACACACAATGTATTGGATGCTTACTCTGCCTCCCCCTGCTGTGTGCTAAATTGTTTTGCTTACATCATTTAATTTAATTTTCAAAAATTGTGGAGTAGCTGCTGTTTTGATCTCCACTGTACAGATGAAGAATCTGAGATTCAGACTCTTTAAAACCAACAGCCAACAGCCAAAGCCACTCTAACTCTGCAGAGCCCAGACTCTTATGTTCCTTGCAGCATGTGTCTGAGTCACCTCTATGTCCTCCACAGTGCCTGAAAGGTGCTTTGCCCAGAGCAGACAGACATTGACTGGGCTGTGGCAGTATGAAGCCTCCATCCTGCTCTGGCTGAACCAGTCTCTGAGTCGGGCTGCTCTCTGGAGTGCGCTATTAAAGCCCTCACCACGTCCCAGACTCCAGCAGCCTTTCAATATAGCTCCAGCCTAATCCGTCATTAGTATTTACCAAGGGCACACAACAGCTCAGGAGAGCAGGATTTAAAATCATAACCTGTTCAGAACATCTGACACAGCCTCTGCTTGTCTCTTGTTGGTCTTTAAAGTCAGTACCACCAACACAATCCAGTTAGTGGTTCTCAGTTCAAACAGGAAAATGTTGATGCAGCAACAGCTCTCAGAATGTAGATCAGCCACCAATGCTAAGAGCCAAATGCACAATAAATACTGGGTGGTTAATACAAACATTTATTTAATTAAGATTTATCTGGTGCTTTCTTTGAAGAAGGCACTCTGCCAAGCCCTGGGGGTACAGCAGTGAATGAGCTTCCTTCCATCCCAGCCCTAAAAGAACTCAAAAGCTGTTCCCTTTACTGTGTATCAGAGAGGAAAGCTGGCGTCTGGAGAAGTTCATTTCTTCTGTTCTCCTGAGAGTCTAGGACAGACAATGCCCACTGTAAACACCAAAATCAACCTGCTCAAATCACTAAAGAATGCAGGTTACAGGTACTGTACCCAGACCCTGTGAAATGGAATGGAAAAGAAAGGGATTCCCACGATTGCTGAAATCCTTTCCCAGGAGGATCTATTTTGAATTATGTATCACTGGGAGCCAAAATCAGCAAAATCTGTTGTATAAACTCTACCTACTTAATCTGTAAGTAGAAGGAGGTTAAAAGGGTGTTTCTGAAAGTCCAGCTTTGGAAAACTGGCTACAGGCGGATGCTTATTATTTTAGACCCCAGAGTGCCAAGGCAGTTGAGGTAATCACCCACGTCTGCCAAATCTTCGGAACAAGTCTCTAGTCCGACTGACTGGCTCTCAGGCTGGATATTTACCACCCAGTGTGTCTATCTCAAGAGGCTGGTTTGGTTATTTTTCTTCCTCTAGCTCACCTATGAATTCAGAGGATGACTTTGAATGTTCGCAGGTCTGGCCGCTGATGGCTTATTTCAGTTAGGAGAAGCAAGTTCTTGGAACCTGCTGCAAGAATAAAGTGGAAAACACCCGCCTGATACCTTGATGTGCCTTAGGGCTCTGATCTTGTTGCCAAACTAGTATCAAAACACACACCCCTCTACCGTGAATTTGTTTCCTGGGGAAGCATCTGCTGCGTGCTCCGCAGTAGCTCACACATTCCCAAGCAGTTGCAAATCAGTTCTCAGCCATTACAGCCATTTCCGTCTAATTACTAAATGGGGCACAGGAAGTCAATGCTAACCTCCCACACTTCCTTTGACTCTGACCTAGGAGTTCTCAACATCCAGGACCTTTAAGGGACTCTGATGAATGGACTCCCACCCCAGAATCAGACTCTTGAAGATGGATGCTTGGAGGTTCCAATTCCAGGTGAAGGAAGGCAGAATATGCCACTCCCCAATGTGCCACTTTGGCATAAAGATTATTTTGAGCTAAAGGCACTTGAAAAACAGCAGGAGCAAGAAAGGGCATTCTGATCACCCCCGATCCTCTTTTCTTCCCGAACAAAGGAGAGAATACTCCCAGGTGAAAGATGTCCTCCTCCTACCAGGAGGATGGTGAGGGGAGGGAGGCGAGGCTCAAAGAATTCTGTACAGTCCTTGTCAAGGTAACTTTAGCTTCCCCATGTATTTTAGTTATATTTCCACAATTGTATCTCTATTCAACCTGGTATAAAAACATTGAGGTTTTGCCACTTTTTTTGAGTCTTCATTTCCTTATGCAGGCTTCTATGTCACTTAAAATTTATATTAAATAAATTCTAATGCTTTCCTCCTGTTAATCTGTATTAAATCAATTTCATCGTCAGGCTCAGCTGAGGACTCTAAGAGGGTCGAGATGAAGTTTTGTTTCCCCTGCACTGTTCATTCCAGTGTCTCTGGCTGAGAACTACTGCTCTAAGTTTTTCT
>JAVSCE010022034.1:0-96912 GCA_032199065.1 Smutsia gigantea | reverse complement strand
ACCCTGCTCTGTCCCCTCTGCTCTCCAATTTCCCTCACCCAGGCTTACAGCTGCTTTGTTTGTCCACCATTTCCCTTTGTTCAATACCTGCCTATTCTCTAAGGATAACCTCCATGCTGAATTCTCTGCTTCCTTTTTCTAGAAACAAACAACAAATAGAAACCCTCTCTCCCTTCTCTGAATGCGCCAAGTCAGCTAATTGCTCTTCTGAGATATCAAGTATACTAGTCAGAGAGGGCTACCATACAAAAATACCACACTGGGTGGCTCGAACAACAGATATTAATTCTCTCACATTCCTGCAAGCTAGAAGTCCAAGATCAAGATGTTGACAGGACTGGTTTCTCCTGAGGCCTCTCTCAGAAAGCTGTCTTCTCACTGTGTTTCACATGGCCTTCCCTACATGTGTGTGATATATCTTGATACATCTTCTTCTTATAAGGACACCAGTCTTTTTGGATCAGAGCCCCATCCATGTAACTTCATTTAAGCTTAATTACCTCCTTAAAGGCCCAGTCTCCAAATACTTTGGGGGTTAGGGTTTCAAACATATGAATTTTGGGAGGACATAATTCAGTCCATAACATCAGATTTTACTTACTTTTCAGAACCAGTTTAACTCACCACTAGTCTGTGACAACCTTACGGTCAGACTATCCAATCCCTCCCTGTGACTCCTGCAACATTTGCTACAGTGCTCAGCGATGATATTCATGAGCTGCCACTCACTGGACATAGTGCAGCAACACCATGAGACACTTCATAGAGAAATCATCCAGTCCCAGCAATATCATTCTGAGGTAACTAATATGACCTCCACGTTGGAGATCATGAAACTGAAGTCTAGGTAGACCAGATGTCTCGGTAAAGTTCTCATGACTGGTAAAGCACAGAACTAAAACAAACCTCAGTCTATTTTAAAGCAAAGCTCAGGCTCTTTTTCTTCCAAATTTGTATCTCATGGCATTTGCTTCAACAAACAAATGTCACCAAAGTAGGCCACTGGCAGTGCCGTTTTCTTTTTCCCATTCCTATATGCAGGAGAATTGACAGGGCTTTCTTTAGTTACTTTTGTTTGGGCACACAGATGAGGGAAGGATAGAAATTTTAGAAATTTAAGTATAGCAGAAACAAAAGGAATGCCTTCCTTTCCAGATTTTTACAGGAAACAATATTGAAGTGATTAATAAAGGAGATAGAGGTGAGGAGGGTATAAAGGTGCTTGATATAATAATGACAGTATATTTCAACCCAGAATAAAATGGAGAAACATAAAACAGTGTTGGATTTATCAGGTATCCCGCTTTGCGCATAGCATCACAGGGGGTGTCTTTTATAGGCAATAAGAGGTCCACCTGCTCCACAATCGTCCCTCATGATTCATACACAGTGCCTGAAATTACCATGCTGCTGTAACTCCATTGCTTCAAGATTTTAGAATATACACTCCTAGTTGCTGACTAATCCCCATTAAAATGTAAAAGTATAATCTGTAGGATAATGAGTTAACCCATTAATGTACCAATATATCATATTTAATGCAAGCTACAAGGTAAACATCTGTTCTTTAAAATATGGCAGTAAATTTGCGCATCATGGCAAAGCAAGTATGTATCATAATTCACAGATTTAGATTTCCAGCAAAACATGAAGTCTTGGGAGGCTAGGGAAGGGCATATACCATGGGGTGCTTGGAAGTGTCTGGGAAAGAGGAGGAAAGGAGGGGAAACTGGAGGAATGACAGAGAATGAAGCAATTAAAAATGATGACAAAGTAAGTAGGGAAAAGAGTAAGGGGATAGTGCTGGTAGGTCAGGTGGGGGCAGAGCAGGAAGCAGAATGTTCTAGGTAAAGGAAAAACTAAAACTCTGAAGTAGAAGGAAACATGAACTTTTAGAAGAACTTCAAGGAAGCCATTGTGAATGGAGTACAGCAAGTGTAGTGGAAGGAAGACAAGATATATTCTTCTATCTGGTTTGTAGAAAGTAGCATCTCATATGTTTAAGCTTCTAACAGTAAAGAAAAGCCAGGCAAACTACAAATTCAGCCAATCAAGAGCTGAAATTGTAGGGCAACTAATTTGATGAGAAAGTCATCTCCAAGGGGACGGATGGATAGATTGGCTCACCTACAGGGAGCACAAATGTTGCAGGAGTTAGAGATGAATTGGTTAGACTAACTTTCTCTGAGGAGTGACTCATTCAAGCATGGGAGAAGAAATCAGAAAAATTTTAACAAATTGTTAAAAATCTAGTGTGGCACTGGCATGTCAGACTGGAATAGTTGGGAATTCAAATACAGGAAGAGTTCAAACCCCCTTGCAGACTCCTTTTCACTGGTCACAGCATGTGCTAAAAGCATGATTGGGTGCAGGGGAGGAGACCAGAGAGAGTTCCTGAGTGGTGTAGACATGCAGGAGATGGTCAACTGCTGTTGCAGGAAAAGTACGACACTCTGTCCCCTACCTAGACCCTTCACTCACGCAGAGTAAAAACATCAAGCCTCTGTGGAATAGTAGCAAACTCTGTTATCCTCAGAGCACAGGCGAGACCCATTGTGGTACTAGAAAAAAAATCTATCTCAAGCGAGAGGTAGGAAAGTGGCTAGCCCCAGGATTACATAATTATATCATTAGAAATATGTTAACACTGAAAGAGGGAAAAGGGCAGGAACCCCCATCTAAGACCAATCTCAGGTACAAGGTAGGGTTTGGTGGCCATGGGGACCTTATTATAGAAAAGTGGGGGTATAATGGGCGTTTTGCATTTGATATCATCTATGTTTATCAAACTCAGGAAATTGAACATTTTTCCAAAGAAATTCTCAACCCTAAAATTCTGTGATTCATCTCATCTTAGTCTGTTTTGTGTTTGTGGAAATATTTAAACAAAACACAAAAACAAACTTTAATTTTACACTTACAGTCTGGATTACATTCATTAAATACTTTTTAAAATATATGTGCTAGAGAAAGCTATGTTTTTTATTGGAGTATTGATATACAACCTATTATTGGTTTAAAATATATAACACAGTGGTTCAACAGTTACCGATATTATTAAATCCTCACCCCCACTAGTGTAGTTACTATCTGTCAACATAGGAAGATGTTACAAAACCATTGACTACATTCTCCTATACTACTGTCCCCATGATCAACTTATATTATGAATAAGAATTTTTCTGCCCCTTTATCCCCTTCACCCTCCCCTCTCACCCACTCCAAACTCTCCCCCATGGTAACCACTAGTCACTTCTCAGTGTCTATTAGTCTAGAGACAGCTATATATTTTTAAAGCCAGTTTCCATCAAATTCAGACTGATCAGTAGCTGTTAAATGAAGTAATTAATATGTAAATTCAAGTTATTGTTGTGAGTGAACTAATGATTGAATTCTTTTGCTAGTCTTTTATGTTTCTTTCTTTTTAAATCACCTAGTGATAATCTTTCTCTCTTGGGGCATTTATATTTTTTAGAGAAAGATATGCAAGAACTCAGAGTAAAGGAGAAAACACTGGGAGGCCAAACTGAGTATACTAACACATCTAAAACTCTCTCTCTCATTCTGCTATTACATGCAACTTTGTTGCTGCTTAGAAACAACTAAACATAAAAATTACTTAAGCAAGAGCAGGAAAAAGATGGCAGCATGAGAAGTGAGACAGAAACATCCTCCCCAAACCACATATAATATGAAAATACAGCAAATACAACAAATCCTGAAACAGTGAACTGAAGACTGCAGAACTGAATGCCTACATTTGGGAAAAAGAGACCACATAGAAAAGGGTAGAGTGGCAAGGCCGCAATCTGCCAGGACCCAAGCCCTCCTCCCACCCCAGCTTACAGGTGGTAGGAAGAGAAACAGAGCGGGGAGGGAGTAGAGGCCAAAGGCTTCTAAACACCCAGCCCTGGGGATCTGTTCCAGAAGCATGAATGCACATTACATGGTGCTCTGGAGATTAGTGGGTTTGAAAAGCAAAGATAGGGAGAATACTCAGAGAGACTGAGATTCCAGCCACTTATGGAGCACAGGTACCCACAACCTGCTGCTCTGGGACAAAAGAAAAGTGGGCACGTTGAAAGACTTCCAAACAGCAAGAGGGGTGCTAAAGAGGCAAGGATTACACAGAACTTTCTGCTCAGGAGAAAGGATAGGTGGACAAAATTGTCCTCACACACTCAGCCCAGCAGGTTTGGAACATTCAGGAGCTTCAGATGCTCCATGCCTTGGCTGGCAATGCAGCGCCAAGGGACCCCACTGCGATACACAGCCTGCCACTCTTTTCTTCCAGCAGGCACCAGTCCTCTCACCTGCTGCCCCGCCATTGTACCAGGTCAGCCAGAGAGCAACCCCATTTGCGGCAGATACAGGAGCATAGCATGGAAGCTCCTCCCTCTGTGCTTGTCCCAGTGGACCTGGCAGTGGAAGCAGGCACTGCAGCCAGGAAACAAGAAAGAGCTCCTTCCTCCAGCAGGAACCGGCACAGGGCAACCGCAACCCCTGCCGTGGCTCAGTGCTGGGCAGCTACAGAGAGTGGAGCTTCTGGGCACTAGAGGGCGCTGCCTACACAAGTTATTATTCCATAGTAATGAGTAGAACTATGAAATGACAAAAACATTCTGTACAAACAAAAATCCCACAAACACCAGAAAGAGGGTTACATGAAATTGAAATCACAAATCTTCTTGGTAAATATTTCAAAATAAAAATAATAAGCAGGCTCATGGAGTTACAGAAAAATATTCAAGATTTCAGGGAAGACTTCAAGAGATAGAAACTTTGGGAAATACAGTATCTGAAATGAAACATATAATGGAGGGATTTAAAAGCCGATTAAATGAGGTAGAGGAGATGGTAAATGAAATAGAAATTAGAGAAGAGGAAAACAAAGAAGCTGAGACACACAGAGAAAAAAGGATCTCTAAGAATGAAAGAATAAGAAGAGAACTGTGTGACCAACCCAAACAGAACAATATTCACATTATAGGGGTAACAGAAAAGAAAGTGAGAGAAAAAGGGATAGAAAGTGACTTTGAGGAAATAATTGCTGAAAACTTCCCCAATCTGGGGAAGGAAATAGTCTCTCAGGTCATGGAAGTGCAGAGATCTCCCAACACAAGGGATCCTAGGAAGACAATAACAAGGCTTAAAATGGCAAAAATCAAGGATGAGAAGAGAGTATTAAAAGCAGCCAGAGAGAGAAAAAAATCATGTACAAAGGAAAGCCCATCAGGCTATTATCGGACTTCTCAGCAGAAACTTTACAGGCCAGAAGGGAGTGGCATGATATATTTAATGCAATGAAGCAGAAGGGCCTCAAGCCAAGAATACTCTACCTGGCAAGATTATCATTTAAATTTGAAGCAGGGATTAAACAATTTCCAGATAAGCGAAAATTGAAGGAATTTACAACCCACAAACCATCTCTACAGTGTATGTTAAAGGGACAGCTATTGATGGAAATGCCCCTAAGGCTAAAAGGTGTCCCAGAGAAAATAAAACCACAGTAAAGGAAGTAGACCAATTAATTACTAAATTAAATCAACTACCACCAAAGTCAGTCAAAGGATACACAAAGAGTACAGAATATGATTCTTAATATATAAAGAGTGGAGAGGAAGAAGAAGAAGAAGGGAGAAAAAAAAAGAACCTTCAGATTGTATTTGAAATAACATAGTAAGTGAGTTAAGTTAGTCTTTTAGATAGTAAGGAAGCTGTCCTTGATCTTTGGTAACCACAAACTGAAAGCCTGCAATAGCAATAAGTACATATCTATCAATAATCTAATGTAAATGAACTGAGGACACCAATCAAAAGACTTAGAGTTACAGAAGGGATAAAAAAACAAAACCCATCTATATGTTGCCCACAAGAGACTCACCTCAAACCCCAAAACAAACACAGACTAAAAGTGAAGAGATACAAAATGATATCTCATACAAATAAAAGGGAGAACGAACCAGGAACGGCAGTACTTATATCAGACAAACTAGATTTCAAAACAAAGAAAGTAACAAGAGACAAAGAAGGACATTAAAAAATGATAAAGGGGTCAGTCAAACACAGGATATAACTATTATAAATATGTATGCACCCAACAGAGGAGCACCTGCATATGTGAAACAAATACTAACAGAATTAATAGGGGAAATAGAATGCAATACATTCATTTTAGGAGACATCAACATACCACTCACTCACTCCAAAGGACAGATAAACCAGACAGAAAATAAGTAAGGAGACAGAGGCACTGAACAACACACTAGAACATATGGAGTTAACAGGCATCTACAGAACTCTACACCCAAAAGCAGAAGGATACACATTCTTCTCAAGAGCACATGGAACGTTTTCCAGAATAGATCACATACTAGACTACAAAAAGAGCCTCAGCAACTCAGGAGGGTTGAAATTGTATCAACCAGCTTCTCAGAGCAAAAAGGTATGAAACTAGAAGTAAATTACGCCAAGAAAACAAAAAAGCCCACACACATAGAGGCTTAACAACATGCTCCTAAATAATCAATGGATCAATGACCAAAAAAACAGAGATCAAGCAATATATGGAGACAAATGAAAACAACAACTCAATAAGCCTAAACCTCTGGGATGCAGCGAAGGCAGTTCTAAGAGAAAGTATATTGCAATGCAGGCTAACCTCAAGAAAGAAGAACAATCCAATTGAACAGTCTAAACTCACAATTAATGAAATTAGACAAATAAGAACAAACGAGGCCCAAAGCCATTAGAAGGAGGGACATAATAAAGATCAGAGAAGAAATAAATAAAATTGAGAAGAATAAAACAATTGAAAGAATCAATGAAACCAGGAGCTGGTTCTTGAGAAACTAAACAAAATAGATATACCCATAGCCAGATTTATCAAGAAAAAAAAGAGAGTCTATACACATAAACAGAATCAGAAATGAGAAAGGAAAACATCACTAAGGACACCACAGAAATACAAAGAGTTATTAGAGAATACTATGAAAAATTACATGCAAACAAATTGGATAACCTGGAAGGAATGGACAGCTTTCTAGAAATACAACCTTCCAAGACTCACCCACGAAGAAACAGAAAAACAGAACTGACCAATCACTAGCAACAAAATTGAACTGGTACTCAAAAAACTATGTAAGAACAAAACCCCTGGACCAGATGGCTTCACCGCTGAATTTATCAAGAATGTTGAGAAGACCAATACCATCCTCCTTAAAGTTTCCCAAAAATAGAAGAGGAGGGAATACTTCCAAAATCATTCTATGAGGCCAGCATCATTCTAATAACAAAACCAGGCTATGACACCAGTAAAAAAGAAAATTATAGACCAGTATCCCTGATGAACATAGATGCAAAAATTCTCAACAAAACATTAGCAAAGTGAATTCAAAACTACATCAAAAAGATCATCCATCATGATCAAGTGGAATTTATTCCAGGGATGCAAGGATGGTACAATATTTGAAAATTCATCAACATCATACACCACATCAATAAAAAGAAGGACAAAATTCACATGATCATCTCAATAGAAGCTGAAAGAACATTTGATAAAATTCAACATCCTTTCATGATAAAAACACTCAACAGAATGGGTATAGAGGGCAAGTACCTGAAAATAATAAAGGCCATATATGACAAACCCATAGCCAACATCATACTTAACAGTAGAAAGATGAAAGCTGTTCCTCTAAGATCGGGTCAAGGATGCCCACTCACCCCACTTTTATTTAACATAGTACTTGAGGTCCTAGTCACAGAATTCATACAACACAAAGAAATAAAAGGCATCCAGATTGGTAAGGAAGAAGTTAAACTCACTATTTGCAGATGACATGATATTGTATATAAAAACCCCTAAAGAATCCAATCCAAAACTACTAGAACTAATAACTGAATTCAGCAAAGTTGCAGGATAAAAAATTAATACACAGAAATCTGTTGCATTCATAGATACTAACAATGAATGAGCAGAAAGAGTAATCAGGAAAGCAACAACATTTATAATTGCATCAAAAGATTAAATATCTAGAATAAGCCTAACTAAGAGGTGAAACAACTATATCTTGAAAACAACAAGAAACTCTTGAGAGAAATTAAAGAGGATAGTAATAAATGGAATTACATCCCATCCACTTCGGTAGGAAGAATTAATATTGTCAAAATGGCCATCCAGCCTAAGGCAATCTACAGATTCAATGCAATCCCTATCAAAATACCAATGGCATTGTTCGACAAACTAGAGCAAATAGTTCTAAAATTCATATGGAACCATGAAACATCCTGAATAGCCAAAGCAATCCTGAGAAGGAAGAATAAAGCTGGGGGGGTTTACACTCTCTGACTTCAAGCTCGACTACAAAGCCACAGTAATCAAGACAATTTAATACTGGCACAATAGACCAATGGAACAGAATAGAGAGCCTAGATATAAATCCAAGCATATATGGTCAATTAATATTTGACAAAAGAGCCATGGATATACAACGGGGAAATGACAGGCTCTTCAACAACTCGTGTTGGCAAATCTAGACAGCTGCATGTAAGAGAATGAAACTGGATTACTGTCTAACCCCATACACAAAAGGAAACTCAAAATGGATCAAAGACCTGAATGTAAGTCATGAAACCATAAAACTCTTAGAAGAAAACATAGGCAAAAATCTCTTGAATATAAACATGAGCAACTTTTTCCTGAATGCATCTCCTCAGACAAGGTAAACAAAAGCAAAAATGAACAAATGGGACTACATCAAGCTAAAAAGCTTCTATACTGCAAAGGACACCATCAGTAGAACAAAAAGATATCCTACAGTATGGGAGAATATATTCATAAACAATGTATCTGACAAGGGTTTAACATCCAAAATATATAAAGAACTCACATGCCTCAACAGCCAAAAAGAAAATAACCCTATTAAAAAGTTGGTAGAGGATATGAACAGGCAATTTTCCAAAGAAATTCAGATGGCCAACAGGCACATGAAAAGATGTTCCACATCACTAATTCTCATGGAAATGTATATTAAAATCACAATGAGATATCACCTCCTACCAGTTAGGATGGCCAAAATCGAAAACACTAGGAAGAACAAATGCTGATGAGGATGTGAGAAAGGGGAACCCTCCTACACTGCTGGTGGGAATGTAAATTAGTTCAACCTCTGTGGAAAGCAATATGGATGTTCTTCAAAAACCTAAAAATAGAAATACCGTTTGATACAGTAATTCCACTCCTAGGAATTTACCTGAAGAAAAAAAAAATCCCTGATTCAAAAAGACACATGCCCCCCCCCCAAGTTTACTGCAGCACTATTTACAATAGCCAAGATATGGAAGCAACCTAAGTGCCCATCAGTAGATGAATGGATAAAGATATGGTACATATACACAATAGAATATTATTCAGTCATAAGAAGAAAACAAATCCAGACATTTACAACAACATGTATGGAGCTAGAGGGTATTATACTCAGTGAAATAGGCCAGGTGGAGAAAGGCAAGTACCAAATGATTTCACTCATTTGTAGAGTATAACAAAGCAAAACCTAAGGAATAAAACAGCAGCAGACTCACAGACTCCACAAAGGGACTAGCGGTTGCCAAATAGAAAGGGCTGTGGAGGGTGGATATGGAGGGAGAAGGGGATTAAAGGGCATTACAATTAGCATGCATAATGTAGGTGTGTCATGGGGAAGGCAGTATAGCATAGAGAAGACAAGTAGTGACTCTATAGCATCTTGCTACCCTGATGGACAGTGACTGCAATGGGGTGTGTGGGGGGGGTCTTGATAATATGGGTGAATGTAGTGAGTACAATGTTGCTCATGTGAAACTTCATAAGATTGTATATCAATGGTACCTTATTGAAAAATTTTAAAAATTACTTAAAATAAAAAGTGAAGAAAATGAAAGGTAATGTACAGAATGGAAAATTTGCAAACCATCTGTCTGATAAGAGGTTAATATCCAAAATACATAACTGATATGACTCAACAGCAAGAAAACTCAAACAACCCTATTTAAAATGATTAAAGAACTTGAACAAATATTTATATATAATATATAAATAAATAATATAAAAAATATTATTCAGCTGTGGGAAAGGAGGAAATTCTGCTATTTGTGACAACATAGATGGGCCCTAAGGGCATTATGCTGAGTGAAATAAGTCTGACAAAGAAAGACAAATACTGAATATTCTCCCTTGTGGAATCTAAAAAAGCTAAACTCATGAAAACAGAGAGTACAATGGTGGTTGCCATGGGCTAGGGGTGTTGGGGGAAATGAAATGCTGGTTAAAGGGTACAACCTTCCAGTTATAAGATGAATAAGACCAGGGTATCTAATGTACATAATGGTGAATAGAATTAACAATACTGTATTATAAAAGTGAAAGTTGTTAAGAGAGTTTATCTTGAATGTTATCATCATATATGCAAAAAAGGAAATTATGTAAAATGATGAGGTATTAACTAATCTTATTGTGATAATCATTTCATAATATATGCATGTTAAATCATCACATTGTACTTCTTAAACTTACATATATGTCAATAATATTTCAATACAACTGAAGACGATTCTGCCATAATACTGCTCTATTATAGCCCTAGAAAAATTTTCAGCACCACGGACAGCCCTGTCTAAGACTCCAGAAAAAAATCGAAGTTATACTGGGTGAAACAATTAACTGAATTTACCTCATTACATGGAATTACTTGAATTGTCTAGTTCTTTAAAATCCAAATGTCTATTATATTTAAAAGATGTACTGATTAGAAAATTTTACAATTTATTACAGTATTTTAATAAAATATTCTATTTCACAAAACAGATAATGCTAAATGTTAAAGTACACTGTTCAGATAAGGATGATCATACGTGAATAAATAATTACAAGGCTAAAAAGTGGCTGTCTGATACCATTAATAACCTAGCAGCCATTTCTCCAAATTACAGGCCTGGTGACTTGGAGGAAATAGCCTCTAATGTATAAGAATATGTATATAGTGATGTATATACATCATCCTACATATAGAGTGACGGTAGGCATTCTGGCTATTCTCACACCTGAGGAGATTTCTTACTGCAGCTTGGCTTTAGGGTCTCAGAGTGTGGTGGAGACAATATTGGTTTTGAGAGTTAGGAGACATAGTCTTTAGGGTTGGGTGTAGGGCTGGACTAGTCATTTAATTCTCTAATTCTCTGGCTCTCAGTTTCCTCTGAAGACTATACAACTAGATGATCAGAATGGTATAACTAGGTGATCTCAAAGTTCCGATAAAGGTGTTTGACTCATAGAGAAACCAGTACTTTCTTTTCACTGTATTGTTCTGCATCTCCTCTCAAAGCTGGACCAGGTGCCCTGCCAACTAAAGGATTTTCTCAGTTCTTATAATCACAACAGCTAGCCCTTGTGGGAGGCAGTGGTGAGTGATGGATTCATTTCTCCTGTGACAAGAACAATATCATAAAAAGCTTTCTTGTAGCTATACGTGCCTGTTATAAGCTGTGGCAAGCATTTTAACCATGTTACTAGAGGTTTTCATTACCTTAAGTAACATCTTGCATCACTGGTGCCAGCTAGCTTGTCATCAAGTACAACAGATCTGTATCTGCCTCCTCCCACATCTACCCTAGTCGCTCAGGCGATTTTGCGTCTGATGAGGCTTATTTCAGGCTGCAGAAAACCACAGTATCTTACTCCATGGTTACTCAAATCACCTCCTCAATCAACCCAGACAGATTCAGGTAGCAGCATTCACTGACTTCTGATAGAGGGAAAGCTTTCACACGATGAGCTGGGAATGTTGGAGTAGCACTACAAAAAAACAGGTGTGCTAAAAATGTCCATAAATGCCTTGCACAAAGATTGATGCATTACTTCTTATGTCCTTGTCCAAGTAAACACTCCCAGGTCAAGGGCAAACAGTTATCATGTTTTAATAATCCTAATTTGAGTTTATGTCAGAAGTACCAAGGACAACATAACATAAAGCGAGTCAGCAAAAGGAAGGTAAAAGATGCGTAGTGTGGTGTACTGAAGATTCTTGTGCTTCAAGTCAGAGGACTCTGGTTGTAACCCTTCATGTTCCTCTCACTGTCTATGTGACCACATACGAGTAACCTAAACTTGATAGCCCTCTATTTCCTCATCCATACTACTGGATTGACAAGCACCTTTCTAAGATGTCTTCTGATCTAATAATCCTGGATTTTAGTGCTCAGAAGAGACAGTACCTGTTTTTTCAGAGCTTTCAGGCTTCCGCCTCCAAACCCTAGAACTACTTCCTTTGTAATTCACTGTCTTTAAAACACTCCAGCTCTTATCGATTAGCAAACTGAGACACACACATTTGGAATATCTTCCCATGATATGCGTGTGTGTGTATATATATATATGAGAAGTCTGTACTTGCAAAGAACCTGAATGGCTGCCTAAAGAGTTTAGGTAAAAACAGAAATAAAAATAAACTCTTTGTGTCTTGGTCCAAATTACAATGACCTCCAACTTTATATACGTACCCCAAGTTTAGAATGTAAACTTTATGTTTTTATTCACTTTTCAATTTTCCTATCACTTTATGCTCTTTTTTTAAACAACTGGAACTTGTAAGTTTATTTTTTTATTTTTTTAATCTTGGTATCATTAATCTACAATTACATGTGCAACATTATGGTTACTAGATTCCCCATATCATCAAGTCCCCCCCATACGCCCCATTACAGTCACTTTCCATCAGCGTAGTGAGATGCTATAGAATCACTACTTGTCTTCTCTGAGTTGTACAGCCCTCCCCGAACCCGCCCTATATTATGTATGCTAATCATAACGCCCCCTTTTCCCCCTTGTCCCACCCTTCTGAACCATCCTCCCCAGACCCTTTCCCTTAGGTAATTGTTCTCTTGGGTTCTGTGAGTCTGCTGCTGTTTTGTTCCTTCAGTTTTTTTTTCTTTGTTCTTATACTCCACATATGAGTGAAATCATCTGATACTTGTCTTTTTCAGCTTGGCTTATTTCACTGAGCATAATACCCTCTAGCTCCATCCATGATGTTGCAAATGTCTGGATTTGTTTTCTTCTAATGGCTGAATAATATTCCATTGTGTATATGTACCACATCTTCTTTATCCATTCACCTACTGATGGACACTTAGGTTGCTTCCATGTCTTGCTATTGTAAATAGTACTGCTATAAACATAGGGGTGCATCTGTCTTTTTCAAACTGGGCTGCTGCATTCTTAGGGTAAATTCCTAGGAGTGGAATTCCTGGGTCAAATGCTATTTCTATTTTGAGTTTTTTGAGGAACCTCCATACTGCCTTCCACAATAGTTGTACTAATTTGCATTCCCACCAGTAGTATAGGAGGGTTCCCCTGTCTCCACATCCTCACCAACATTTGTTGTTGTTTGTGTTTTGGATGTTGGTCATCCTTACTGGTGTGAAGTGATATCTCATTGTGGTTTTAATCTGCATTTCTCTGATGATTAGCGATGTGGAGCAACTTTTCATGTGCCTCTTGGCCATCTAAACTTCTTTGGAGAAGTGTCTATTCAGATCCTGTGCCCATTTCTTAATTGGATTATTTGCTTTTTGTTTGTTGAGGTGCATGAGTTCTTTACATATTTTGGATGTCAACCATTTATTGGATATGTCATTTACTAATATATTCTCCCATACTGTAGGATGTCTTTTTGTTCTACTGATGGTGTCCTTTGCTGTACAGAAGCTTTTCAGCTTGATATAGTTCCACTTGTTCATTATTGCTTTTGTTTCCCTTGCCCGGGGAGATAAGTTCATGAAGAAGTTGTTCATGTTTATGTCCAAGAGATTTGGGCCTATGTTTTTTTCTAAGAGTTTTATGGTTTCATGACTTACATTCAGGTCTTGATCCATTCTGAGTTTCCTTCTGTGTATGGGGTTTGACAGTAATCCAGTTTCCTTCTCTTACATGTAGCTGTCCAGTTTTGCCAACACCAGCTGTTGAAGAGGCTGTCATTTCCCCATTGTATATCCATGGCTCCTTTATCGTATATTAATTGACCGTATATGTTTGGGTTAGTGTCTGGACTCTCTATTCTGTTCCACTGGTCTGTGGGTCTGTTCTTGTGCCAGTACCAAATTGTCTTGATTACTGTGGCTTTGTAGTAGAGCTTGAAGTCTGGGAGCATAATTCCCCCTGTTTTATTCCTCTTTCTCAGGATTGCTTTGGCTATTCGGGGTCTTTTGTGGTTCCATATGAATTTTAGAATTATTTGTTCCAGTTCATTGAACAATGCTGTTGGCATTTTGATAGGGATTGCATTGAATCTGTGGATTGCTTTAGGTAGTATAGCCATTTTGACAATATTTATTCTTCCTAGCCAAGATCATGGGATGAATTTCCATTTGTTAGTGTACTCTTTAATTTCCCTTAGGAGTGTCTTGTAGTTTTCAGAGTACAGGTCTTTCACGTCCTTCGTTAGGTTTATTCCTAGGTATTTTATTCTTTTTGAGGCAATTGTGAATCACATTATTTTCCTGATTTCTCTCTCTGTTAGCTCATCATTAGTGGAAAGGAAAGCAACAGATTTCTGTGTATTAATTTTGTATCCTGCAACTTTGCTGAATTCAGATATTAGTTCTAGTAGTTTTGGAGTGGAGTCCTTAGGGTTTTTTATGTACAATATCATGTCATCTGCAAATAGTGACAATTTGACTTCTTCTTTACCAATCTGGATGCCTTATATTTCTTTGTTTTGTCTGATCGCTGTGGCTAGGACCTCCAGTACTATGTTGAATAACAGTGGAGAGAGTGGGCATCTCTGTCTTGTTCCCGATCTTAGATGAAAAGCTTTCAGGTTCTCGCTGTTAAGTATCATGTTGGCTGTGGGTTTGTCATATATGGCCTTTATTATGTTGAGGTACTTGCCCTCTATACCCATTTTATCAAGAGTTTTTATCATGAATGGATGTTGAATTTTGTTAAATGCTTTTTCAGCATCTATGGAGATGATCATGTGGTTTTTGTCCTTCTTTTTGTTGATGTGGTAGATGATGTTGATGGATTTTCGAATGTTGTACCATCCTTGCATCCCTGAGATGAATTCCACTTGATCATTGTGTATGATCCTCTTGATGTATTTTTGAATTCGGTTTGCTAATATTTTGTTGAGTATTTTTGCATCTACGTTCATCAGGGATATTGGTCTGTAATTTTCTTTTTTGGTGAGGTCTTTGCCCGGTTTTGGTATTAGAGTGATGCTGGCTTCATAGAATGAGTTTGGAAGTATTCCCTCCTCTTCTATTTTTTGGAAAACTTTAAGGAGAATCGGTGTTATTTCTTCTCTGTATGTCTGGTAAAATTCAGAGGTGAATCCATCTGGCCTGGGGGTTTTGTTCTTGGGTAGTTTTCTGATTACTGATTCAATTTCGTTGCTGGTAATTGGTCTGTTTAGGTTTTCTGTTTCTTTCTTTGTCAGTCTTGGAAGGTTGTATTTTTCTAAGAAGTTGTTCATTTCTTCTAGGTTTTCCAACTTGTTAGCATACAGATTTTCATAGTGTTCCCTAATAATTCTTTGTATTTTGTTGGGTTTGTCATGATTTTTCCTTTCTCAATTCTGATTCTGTTTATGTGTGTAGATTCTCTTTTCTCTTAATAAGTCTGGCTAGGGGTTTATCTATTTTGTTTATTTTTTCAAAGAACCAGCTCTTGGTTTCATTGATTTTTTCTATTTTATTCTTCTCAAATTTATTTATTTTTTCTCTAATATTTATTATGTTCCTCCTACTGGTGACTTTGGGCCTCATTTGTTCTTCTTTTTCCAATTTCAGTAATTGTGACTTTAGACTATTCATTTGGGATTTTTCTTCCTTCTTTAAATAGGCCTGGATTGCAATATACTTTCCTCTTAGAACTGCCTTTGCTGCATCCCACAGAACTTGTGGCTTTGTGCTGTTGTTGTCATTTGTTTCCATATATTGTTTGGTCTGTGTTTTCATTTGGTCATTGATCCATTGATTATTTAGGAGCATGCTGTTAAGCCTCCATGTATTTGTGGGCCTTTTTGTTTTTTTGTACAATTTATTTCTAGTTTTATACCTTTGTGATCTGAGAAGTTGGTTGGTAGAATTTCAATCTTTTTGAATTTACTGAGGTTCTTTTTGTGGCCTAGTATGTGGTCTAGTCTGGAAAATGTTCCATGTGCACTTGAGAAGAATGTGTATCCTGCTGCTTTTGGGTGTAGAGGTCTGTAGATGTCTGTTAGGTCCATCTGTTCTAGTGTGTTGTTCAGTGCCTCTCTGTCCTTACTTATTTTCTGTCTGGTTGTTCTGCCCTTTGGAGTGAGTGGTGTGTTGAAGTCCCGTAAAATGAATGCATTGCTTTCTATTTCCTCCTTTAATTCTGTTAGTATTTGTTTCACATATGCTGGCCCTCCTGTGTTGGGTGTATATATATTTATAATGGTTATATCCTCTTGTTGGACTGACCCCTTTATCATTATGTAATGTTCTTCTTTATCTCTTGCTACTTTCTTTGTTTTGAAGTCTGTTTTGTCTGCTACCAGTACTGAACTCCTGCTTTTTTCTCCCTGTTGTTTGCATGAAATATCTTTTTCTATCCCTTCACTTATAGTCTGTGTATATCTTTGGGTTTAAGGTGAGTCTCTTGTAAGCCACATTTAGATGGGTCTTGCTTTTTTATCCATTGTATTCCTCTGTGTCTTTTGATTGGTGCATTCATTCCATTTACATTTAGGGTGATTATCGATAGATATGTAGTTACTGCCAATGCTCGCTTTTAGAGTCGTTGTTACCATATGTTCAAGGGTAGCTTCTTTACTATCAAACAGTCTAACTTAACTCTCTTCTTAAGCTATTATAAACACAGTCTGATGATTCTTTATTTCTCTCCCTTCTTATTCTTCCTCCTCCATTCTTTATATACTAGGTGTTTTATTCTTTGCCTTTAGTTAGTATTTGGATGGTCTTCTTTCTTTGCTATGATTTTATTTTCTCTGGTAAAATCTTTTAACCTTAGGAAAGCTTCCCTCTAGAGCAGTCCATTTAAGATATCCTGTAGAGGTGGTTTATGAGAGGCAAGCTCTCTCAACTTTCGCTTGTCTGGAAATTGTTTAATCCCTCCATCATATTTAAGTGATAATCGTGCTGGATACAATATTCGTGGTCGAGGCCCTTATGTTTCATTATGTTAAATATATCATGCCATTCTCTTCTGGCCTGTAAGGTTTCTGTTGAGAAGTCTGATGACAGTCTGATGCGTTTTCCTTTGTAGGTCATCTTTTTTCTCTCTCTCTGGCTGCCTTTAGTAGTCTGTCCTTGTCTTTGATCTTTGCCATTTTAATTATTATATGTCTTGCTGTTGTCCTCCTTGGGTCCCTTGTGTTGGGAGATCTGTGGACTTCCATGGTCTGAGACACTCCTTCCTTTCCCAGCTTGGGGAAGTTCTCCTCAGTTATGTCTTCAAAGACACTTTCTGTCCCTTTTTCTCTCTCTTCTGGTACTCCTATAGTACAAATATTGTTCTAGTTGGATTGGTCATATAGTTCTCTTAATATTCTTTCATTCCTAGAGATCCTTTTATCTCTCTCTGCCTCAGCTTCTCTGTACTCCTGTTCTCTGATTTCTATTCCATTAACAGTCTCTTGCACCTCATCTGCTCTTCAGCCCATCAATCGATTGTTTCATTTCTGTAATATCTCTCCTCCCTTCCTCCCTTAGCTCTTGCATATTTCTCTGTAGATCCATCAGCATGGTTATGAGTCATCCTGAATTCTTTTTCAGGAAGATTGTTTAAATATGTCCCACCCGACCCTCTCTCTGGGGTTGTCTGGGTGAGTCTTGACTGGACCATTTTATTCTATCTTTTCATGGTGATAGAAATGGTCACCGGCGGCAGGTGCCATGTGTGTCAGCTGGGAGAACAAAGTCCCTTCCTGCTTGTTGTTCTCCTTGCCCTTCTCTGTAGCCTGTGCTGGTTACCCGCACACTTGGAGGCAGTCTCTGGGATAATCCCCCTAAACTGCCATGGATGGGGCTGCCCTAAGGCTATCTTAGATCACTGCGGGGGTTTGCAGCCACACCGCATGCGTTCTGCACCCTTTGGTGCCTTCTGGCCCTTGCTGTGGCTTTTGCGGCCCTTCCTGGTTAGCCGCACACCCCCCAGGAGGAGATTTTTCATGGCCCTTCCTGGTTAGCTGCACGCCCGGGAGGGGATTCTGTGTAGTTGTTGTGGGCTGGGCCACTCTCCCGCTGTTCCGCAGCTGTGGCAGATCCGCCCCAGCACTGCCCCAGGGGGAATGAATGGCGGGCTGCTTATCTCTGTGAGGGGCTTTGCGGCTGCTTTATCCAGCAGCTGGTTAGGGGGCCCGAAGTTCTTCAAGATTCCCAGCCTGCTGGCTTGAGTGCGCTGGGATGATTTTGTTCCACTCTTGGCCCCTTGTTTCTTTAAGACTTTTAAGAAAGTGCCTGCTTTTCTTTAGTCCCAGGGGAACCGGCTGTGGGGACCCACTCTCAGTCTCGGTCTCAGATCCTGCCCATCCATTTCTCTAATCTCCAGTACACCATGTGATGTGTGTCTGTGCTCCCAGTGCAGATCATCAGGGCTGGTTATTTAGCAGTCCTGTGCTTCCACTCCCTCCCCACTCTGATTTTTTCCTCCCACCTGTGTGCTGGGGTAGGGGAGTGCTCCGGTCCTGCCGGGTTGCGGCTTTGTATCTTACCCGCTTTGTGAGGCACTGAGTTCTCGCAGATGTACCTGTAGCTTGGCTGTTGTACTGTACCTTCTGGTCTCTCTTTTAGAAATAGTCGTATTTGTTGTATTTTCACAAATATATATGGTTTTGGGAGGAGATTTCCGCTGCCCTACTCACGCCACCATCTTCCCGGAACTCAACTTTATGCTCTTTTATATTGATGTAATTAGATACTAACACCAAAATTACTATATAAATTTATACTTATTAACATGAAAAGATATTTGTGATCTATTGATGTTAAAAAGCAGTTACAAAATAATTTAGTATAACCCCATTGTTTATTTGTATATTCATATATATTACAAATAATTATATATGCATACAAAAATGTTTGGAAAAGTATTCTGTGTTATCTATTAAAGGTTATAACTGCTTTTTCACTTTTCACTACTACTTGTATTTATTATAGTACATATGCATTACTTTCATAAAAAAGCCACATTGAGGTTGAAAAAAGTAAACATTTTTAAATCAAAATTCAAATTGATTTCAAATATGCTTTTTTCTAAACTTTGGTAATTATATTCAGATTTAAATGTATGTAAATAGATTGTAATTATTCTTTCTTATATTTGTAGGACAAAATATTTATTTTCCATTTTAGGCAAGAATATTTTATATACAGACTGAGGTCTATCTGTATAAATGATGTGTTTTCATTTTCAAATTCAATGAGCTATGGAAAGTACCCTCAAATAAACAAACTAAACAGCTTAGTTTTGTCACTTACCTGTGAACCTCTTGTCTAACAATTTTGCTAGCACATGCCCAATGCATGTTTTTGATATATTTTAATATTATTAAATCACATTTTGGAATGCTAATTTTTTTGGATATGTAATTGAAGCTTCTCAGGATGGTTTATCAACTAAAGCCTTAGATAATATAAAGATAAGGTAGATTTAACCTCCAGGAAACATGGAAGCTAAATGTTAACCCCTTTTTATAGATTAGGAAACTCAGAAACAGTTTTAAATTGCTTAAAAGTCCCTGACTGAATGCCCAAGGCTTTTCTTTTTCATTTTGGAGGATTTTGGTGGTGTGTCTTGGAGCAAAGAGTGTTCACAGACTTAATCTATGTGACTACTGTAAATAGTCTGAAATGGTTTTATTATATTTTATTTTATTAAATAATTTTATTGAATATTTTAAAATAAATTAATATTATGCTATAAACTGTTTACTATAAAATACATTTAAATACCTGCAAATTTGAAAAAAAGTAAAACAAATCCTATAATCCTACTATGCAGAAAAAAAATCATTGATAACATTTTGGCTTATTTTGGTTTATTTCATTTATATTCTTCTGGCCTTTTCCATGTATGTGTGTACGTATGTACATATATTTGTACATATGCTATCTGCTTTATAATGTGTCTATTTTACTTACCCAAAATGTATGAACATCTTTGAATTATGTTAAATATTTTTATTCTATTCTATCTCAATAGACATTTGTTATTTTATTTTATGGATGTGCTTTCACTTATTTAAGCTGCCATGAATTTTCCTCCAAATTTTGGAATGCTAATTTTTTTGGATCTGTAATTGAAGCTTCTCAGGATGGGTTATCAACTAAAGCCTTAGCTAAATTACAGGATGCTTCTAGAGCTCATATGTCTTAGTTCGTTCAGACTCTGGGTAGTGTATAAATGGCATGCATTTGTTTCTAACAGTTCTAGAAACTGGGAAGTCTAGGATGAAGACACTGGCAAATTCAGTGTTTGGAAAGGGCTTCCTGGTTCATAGACAGCTCTTTTTTTTTTTCTGTGTCCTCACATGGCAGAAGAGAGAAGGGACCTCTCTGGAACCTCTTTTATAAGGGCACTCTTCTCATTTCTGAGGGTTTTGCCTTCATGACATAATCACCTTCCAAAGGCCCCATCTCCTAATACCATCACCTTGGGGGTAAGATTTCAACATATGAATTTGGGGGATAGAAATATTTAGAACATAGTACCATGTATTGAAAATCTAAGTCCAGAGAAAACAGCAAAAAATAGTACACCTATCAATGATTGTGATAGGTTTTAACAGAGACAAAGAAACCTATACCTCTAAATACTTTGCCATCATATGCCCATTACAACTGGACTGTTGTTCACCTTACTAAGCTGATTTCCCATTGGTACCCAAACATGGTCCAGCCAAAATGGCAAATTCAACAATGCTCTTTTATATCTGGACATTTTTCTCATGCAATTTTCTCAGTCATGAAGTTTCCAGTGAACATCTTCAAAAGCTAAAATGCTTCCCATGCTTCAAGGCCCAAATTAAAAGCAAACAAACAAAAAACCAGTCTTCCCATCCTCCCAACACTGCAGTTGAAGTGAGTTTTTCCTGCCTTGGAACACAGGTTGCACTTATTTTTTACCCTATTCATGCATCACTTTGCATGTGCTAACTTACCCCGTGTCTGTGCCTTATCTTCTATATCGCAAGTACTATAATAAACGTGCTTTGAGTAGCTACAAGGGAAAAAGATTAGGTTTTTAGATGAACATCAAACTTTTCTCTAATTCTTTAAAATAATTTTTATGTTTCTCTAATTATAAGGATCTTTCAGGAGTTTTACACAATGAAATTTTACTGAATGGGTTTCCAGCCTGACAGCAGATTTGTATGTAAGAATACTTAAAACCTTTTAATTGAAAATTTCTGAATCTAGAAACTTCTGCTCAGCAATAGACTGCTTACAATGAATGCCTCAGGTAGGTAAATTTTTTAACTTTATATTCTTCATAGTGTGAAAAGCATTTCTAACTCTAAAAAAAATCTAATATACATGCAAGGATATTGAAGTTTGAGCACTTCATTAATTTCCTCTAAAGTTTTCACCAAGAAAATAAAAACAAGTTTCTCTTCAATCTCCAAAGAAAGCAGGTGAGGCAAAGATTCATCATTTCTCTCTTTGTTTCAGGCAGGACACAATTCCTGTACTGCCAATACTTTCGTGGGTACAAGGAGCACAGACTTTAAATAAGTCTGAAGCCAATGGTAGATCTACAACCACATACAAGATTCTGCTTTAAGCCTCCATCCTGGTCCTCTAACCTGCTGTATAATTATCTTAATTCATCCTCTAAAATAGCTGTCCTGCACTTGGGAAGACAACAAGCTATTGGCCTAAACCACTGCACAGCTTGGAAAGGATTAACCAAGAGAGTGTTAGAAAATATACTGTCCGCAGATTCAGCTGTGCATGAGGCAATTCATTGGGAAGGAAGGTATAGGCAGAAGGAGGCAGCCAGCTGCAGCTGACTTTGACATGTGGTCAATTATTTACACTTTAAAGTAGCTAAGAAGAATAAGGTCTTTGCCATTTTTTCTCTCCTTCTTATAAACCACCAGTAACTGAGTCAGGAACTTGCACAATATGAATTGTCAGATCTAACTGCCCATCTTGACCCCCTTGCTTTGGTGGTAGCACCTTCTTGAGCCAAGTGAGTGTGAGTTGCAAGAAAAATGCTTTAAATGGGCTAGGTGTCCACAGTCAAAGGAAAGCACAGAATTCAAGCAATTATCCAGACAGTTAAGGGAAAGACAGGTAAGGGTTTCTGGACATAGCAGCCAAATAGAAAATTAACGCATGAAAAATGGAAAGCATCCATTCTCATCACAGTTCAGCTCTTGCTTTGCAGAAGGCTGTACAAATGATGGCCCTGAGTGTAAATGGCAAAGAAGTAGAAAGTAACTAAATGCCACTCATTTAGCCTGCTTGATTCATACCTACCAGTCTCAAACTTTTTGCCCCAGCCAACCCTTACCCTTTGCTTGCCTCCAAGAAAGCCTAGATCCACAAAACTCTCAACCATTATCTAATACAATGTTTTAGGTGGATTATTTTTGCAGAGAATTGGCAGGTGGTTTTTAGTAGCATCCCACCCTCCTTTTAATTGCCCACCTCTCTATCATTCCTCCAGGTTCCCCTCCTCCCCTCCTCTTTCCCACCACTTCCAAACACCCCATAGTATATGCCCTTCCCTGGCCTTCCAAGACTTCATGGATTTTTTTGCTGAACATCTACGTCTGTGGATTATGATATATACTTGCTTTGCCATGATGTGTAGTTCACTGTCATATTTTTAAAAACAAATGTTTACTTTGTAGTTTTCATTTAATGTGATATTAGTTTATAATGGTTCATAATGGGTTCACTATCCTACAGGTTATGTTTTTACATTTTAATGGTGAATAGTCTGCAACTGGGACTTTATCTTCGAAAATCTTAAACCATTGGTACAGGAGTCATTCAGTCATATTTATGTTGTTTTATGTGAATGTAAATTGCTTTGAAATCTGCTGAAAGCTAGGTTGCTACAGTTTGAGTAGGATTATGCTTCCTTTTCAGTCTACTTCTGCTAATCGGGGTGTCACTTATGACCTGTTTACAATGAAAGTTAGTAGAGAATGACAATAGAAAAGTGGTTGGCAGGTGAGGTGCCTTGGGTTGCTATAGTGTCCCACATGATGACAGTGATAGAGTTCTGGCTGCTGGCAGGTAGCACACCCCCAACAGGGGTGCAGAGGGACACCTCTGAGGCAGAAGAATGAGAAAGCAACAGAAAAGCATCAGAAAAAAGATGAGAGAAGCTCAGAAAAATATAGCCTGAATTTTTACAATTCCTTTATATTAACTGAATTTACATTTTTCTTTGGTGATGTGAATGACCCTTTAAAACAAGGAATTTGAGAAATTAGAGATAAGTAGTTTGGGAAGGAAAAAAAAAAGGAATCCCGCTGAGTCCTGATTAAAATATATGATGATATAATTGAGGAAAACAGTCACATCTTGCTAATGAGGAACAATGAGGGCTCACATAGTTGAAATTTTAAGATATTTTAAAAGTACAAATCTGTTCTTTTATATATATTTTTTACCAGCAAGAATGCAGATCAACCCATTTGACTTTAAGAGGCAACACAGCAATAACTTTAAAACAGTGTGTGGTAGATTTCTTTCTTTCTTTCTTTTTTCAGATAGTGGGCCACACACATGCATTTATGGCCCCCTCTCTCTACAACGCCCATTACAATGAAGTTAAAGCAATATGAATGTTACAAATACTTGTTAAAAAGGAGTAAGACATTTCATTAATTTCTGTGTAATAGGGGCAAATAGGAAGCAGAACTGAGCAGATGGCAACCTAGAACATACAGAAGACCTGCAAATAAAAAGCCCAACAGAGTTCCCAAACTGTGCCAACTCTGAGAGGCCACAGAGGACAGAGGAGGAAGAGGGGATCAAACGGAGCTGAAAGAAAGGGATTCATTGAAGGTTCACCTAATTTTTTTCCTCACTACAGGAAAGAAAGGAATGCATCAGGAGACCCAGAGCAAACAAAAATCTGTCAAAGAAATTATGGCTCAAATGTGAGGTGTATTAATTAAGACATGATTTAGAGAAATTATTAGGGAGTGAGGAAGAATTTCAAACAGGATCCTTTCCTATCATCATAAAATATCATGGAAGTAAGAATTCTATGGAGATTAAAGAATTAAAGCCATGAGGGTAATAAAAATATATAGGAGAATGTGCTTAGTCAGGGCTTTAAGGTAAGAAAGACAATCCCAAAAATTATGTATAAAGCAAAAGCCAAAACTGATGAACTACATTAGGATTGAGATATAATTCTGGAGGAAGAACATGGAAGAGTTAGACAAAAGTGGTAGCTTAGCTGAAAATATTTGCAACATTTATGAAGCAAAGAGTTAATATCCAAATTTATTCAGAGTTCCTAAAAATCAATAATGTAAGGCATATTTTCAAAATAAATTTAGAGCAAAGGATAGAAAGAGGCAACTTGTGGAAGATGGGTATTGGAACTGCTTCCAGTTTTCCTAGTATAAACACTGCTGCAGTAAACACCTTCACACACGGCTCCACGTACACACCTTCAAGCTCTTCCCCTGAGGACACAAAGCAGTGATGCACTGGTGACACGGCGGGCACAGGTTTTGTTTCTCTGAGTTGCTAGATGCTGCCAAATTGCCCTCCAAATGGCTGTGCCAATTTATACTTCCTCCAACACTGCCTACGAGTGTTCATTTCCCTGCAACCTAATATTATTACAGGTTTTGCCTTTTTTCTAGTGTAATGGTTGAAAATGGGACCTACCTAATAGATTTTGTATTTCCCTGATTACCTGTTGTGATTAGAATAGTTTCTGTGTTGAGTGGAAAACTATTTCCTCTTGTAAAAATTATTTTTTCTTTTGGGTTACTTGATACATGGGCTTATCTTGTCCTTCTTTCTCAATATGCTGTAACATCCTTTGCATTTTTTAAATTCTTTGAAGAAGAATGGCTATCTGTTGCTTATAATCCATAAAGAGAGCAGCATATGCATATTATTTAGTGAAAAATGGAGCTAACCACCAGAATATCTCCAAAGAGAAATGATTAAGAATGGCTGCCTCTAGGATAGTGAAGGTTAGGGCAGAAGACTGCCCATCTTTATGATAAAACCCATTGGGTTATTTAATTTAAAAAAAAACATTTATATTCATTAGTTTGCATTTACAAAACTTTCAATTAATGGAACAAACAGTCTTTAATATAAGGCAAACCTGAATCTGTTTTATTTCCTATTAGAAATTAATACCCCATTTAAGCCTCAATGTCCTCATATGTAAAATAATGCCCATCTCATTGTTGTGTTCTGAGGATTAACTTTTTAAAAATGTATTGCCATTATTGACCTATTTTATTTCTCTTCCCCTTGTAGTAACTATCCTTCTCTTCTAAATAATCTGTTAGATTGCTATTAAAGTTTATTAAATCAAAATTGAATCAACACATTTAATCTTACCTACTAGGTATAAGTTAATAATTTTAAAAGCTAGGTGTAATTTCCTGTCAAGGACATTGCAGTGAGGCTGGAGATAAATGATATAATTGCATTACAGATTAAATTCGGCACTTTGAATCAACAGTAAGAAAAAATGTGGCATGAGAAAAAAAACTATGCCTACATTTATTAATCACTACAATCTGTAGGAACTCATGTTCAACATTAGAGGGTATAGTGAAAAGAATGACATGATGCATGCCATCAAAGCACTTATATTTCAGTAAAAAAAGATACAAGGCAGACTTTGAAAAGTACTGTTGAAGATGAGCAAAAGAAAACACTAGGAGAAAAGGAAAGAGAGAAATTACTTGTCTGTAGAGCTCTTGAAATGGTAGTAACAAGGTATCATTTGGGCAGGTCCTATATGGACAGGGAGGCTTTTGTTAAAGACATGGGAGAAGTAAATGTTCCAGAAAACAGTGGCCTGGAGACTTACAGCATGTATGGAGACTGGTGAGAATTTCAGGGTTGCATGAACAGGAAGAGGCAGTAGGTGGTGATGCTGAAAAGGCTGTGGCTCAACTCGAGCACTTGCATGCCTTGCGTGTGGACACCTGTCTTGTACACCTGTGGGTGCCTTTGCCCCACCCCTAGGTAACAGCAGAGTAGTTTTAGGGGTGCTCCAGTCCTCCTACCTTGGAGCCCAGTTAGGCTTATCAGTGATTATTACCCTTTTATCTTTCTCCTTCCCCAGCCCCTGGCCAAATGCTAGACATGTGACTCAATGTGTCACTTGGGATTTGAGTCTTGATCAAGGAGGCCCAGGGACCAAAGGGCTGTTGAAGCTGAGTCAGCTCGTCAGCTGATCACACCATCTTCACAAAAAAGGGTCATCAGTCCTACCCTCAGAATCTGCCGGCTCCCTGGTCCTTCCCAAGGCCCTGAATCTCCCTTTACTTAGGAGAGTTAATCAGTGACCTGTCAATAAATTGTGTGTGTGTGTTTGTGTGTGTGTGTGTGTGTGTGTGGTGTATTTATGAAGTTTTGTTTTTCCATTTTGTTTCACTCAATCACTTAATCAAGAACCAATTTCCGCTGACTGTAAGCAAAGTGCTCTAACTGGTAAACCTCTGACAGCGATGTGTACATAATTTGAAGACAATGGGAAACAGTAAAAATTTATGAGAGTCATATGATAACTATATAATTTAGGAAAAATTCAAGCAAAAAGGAATTGGAGTCAGAAGACAGCAAGAGGAAATACTGTGTTATGTGGGACTAAGAGGATTATGAAGGAGTACAGGGATGTGAGACTTTATGGAAATAAAAATGATATAATTTGCTGGAATGGACATTAGATGTTATAAAAAAAAAAAGTTGGGTTTGAATCCTAGATTCTGCCTAGCTCTGACTTGTTTAGGTAAGCTACTTATACACACTGAACTGTCCTGTTTTGTGGATTTTAATCATAATATATGAAAAGTGATAAAATTCATCTCTGTCATATAGAAGATATCAATATATTAGGTTATAAATTCAATAGGAATTGGTAAGTGATTGACTCTGACACGTGAGCTAAGAGGTAAAGTGAACACTGACCTCAAGCTTTTGACAACAGGTTGTCATAGATGATGGACAGGAAAGAAGAGCTGGTTTGGAAGGGTGAGAAAATGGACTGGGGAAAATAAAAAACTGAATTTTTGCCACGTAGGTTTTTGAGGTAACCAGGGGGTAATTTTCTCAAGATTTCAAAGATAACTGAGACTTAAAGAAAAGAACTTCAAAGTAATCTTCATAACTGTGGAAATACAAAGATGTAATAACTAAGAAAGTGACTACAGAAAAAGAAAATAATTGCTGGCAAATCCTTGGTATGTGTTTATATACAGGGTGGGTGAGAAAGGAGAGTCACTGAAGGAGAGAGAAGGGCACACATCACAATAGCACTGAAGCCAAAAGAAGAAGTTTCCAGAGACAGGGATTTCTTACACCACTGCCTCACATTGTCTATGTGCTGTAGGAAGGACAAGTATGGGGATTAAAAGGAATCCAGTAAATTGTCTAATTAGTGAGTCTTCTCAGAGATTTGTTTTAGCAAAGCAATACGAGCGGAACTAGATGTAAGGGACTGTGAGAATAATATCTCATTTACGTTTGAGGACATTTCTTATTTGTGTTTCAGAAGCTGTTTGGGGAGTGGCATACAGTATGGTAAGGAAAAAAAAGGAAAATTGCCCACAAATAACATAATCACCACTGGAATAATTAGAACCGAGAGTGTAACAGCAATTACACAGTCTAATGTAGTCATTCAAATTAACGTGTGAACTCATCTTATGAAAAGAAAGGGCATTTAGAAGCCACATACTACAAAAGCCAACAGTGATTCCATTACATCTCTGCCAATGGTCACATATTACAAATAATTGTAATACTTTTTATAATAAACACATTCAAAACAAACCACAGAATCATAGTCTTTAATATGGGCATTTTCTGATCTTGGTAAACATTGGAATTTAAAGACGTATTTTGACACAGTTATTTCCTTTCGCATGTCAGCCTTCTCTAGAAATAATTTCTTTCTCCTTCCAAAGAATTCATCAGTATTTCATCATGATATCTCATTTTCTTCAATATTCATATACACATATATAGAGAGTTCTCTGTAATAATGAGGGTCATTTCCTAAAACTCATTAAATAATGCACTTTATATTGTTTGTCATAAATTCTCAAATGAGCTGAAATGTAAAGGAGAACATGTTAGCAGTCACTTGTTGCGAACCATGCGGAAACAGTGACAAAATCAGCTCTTGCAGAAGACTTTGTGGCAAAGTCCCCTTTGGGAGGGCTTGAGTCAAACTCAGGCAATGGAGAGGGTCCCAGATTGACTTCTGTGTCCCTGCATGGATGACATGAAGTGAATCCAAAATCTGCATTATAACCCCTATATGCATCCATTATTTTCCCTGATAAATGTTCAGAAAAGAAGCTAAACAAACAAAAAATGTAATCATTAATGACACATAGAAAACTTTGCATCTCTACTTAGTATCTCAGTCACATCCAGTTATTTGCATGAGCAGTTACCAATTTTTTCAGAGAGTGAAAAAAAAATGAATGTTGGATTTTTGGATACATTGTTATGAAGTTTCCTAGTGAAAATGATTATCTTAAATGAAATTCTAAGTGATATGTTTTCTGTTTGTTTGCTTTCTTCCTTTTCCTTCTTTCTGAAGCTAAATCTCAATACTCTGGTGAATTGAAATCTAAGGTATTTACAAGGAATTTGATGGTAAAGTTCAGCACTAAGGCCAAGTTCACACTAACAAAGGAAAGGACATAATTATTAGCTGATTCAAATACAAATAAAAGCTTTTGATTCTATATGGGTATTTATGGCCAAAACAAAGTGCTTGTATAAATAATATCCAACCAAATCAAAGTAATAGGAATATCTGTTCTGATTAATGTTATTTTCTTGTTAACTTCTTTCTTCTTCTATTTACTTAACTATTCATTGATTTAACTGCTTATTTTGTATTTAAGATAGTCTAGATAACTGGGAAGGAATAGAAAAGGGAAACAAATGGCTTTGCCTGAAGGAGTGTATTGTCAGGAAAAGTTGCACAGAGAAGAGCCTAGTGAAACTGGGTCTTGAATAAAAAAGAATAATAATTGCATCTCTTTCCACAAAAATGGTAATGCAGTTTCCTGTCTTATCATTGCCTCTATATGGTGAAAAAAAAATTAACAACGACAAAAAAAACACCTAAGTCTTCTTAAATACTGCATGCTGCTGTGTGATTTGGACACTCTGGTCTAATGTTCTAAAGCTTGTAGTAAAATTTTAGTTATGAACTGCATTTTGTATCAATAAATTTCGTAAAGGGCTTCTACTGTGAGTTCCATCAGCTGTTGTGATACCACGCTTTTTTAATTCATCAGACATTTTGATTCCACAAAGAAAACATAATTATACATGTGTTTAACCTAAGGACAGACAATGATCTTTTAACACTCAAAAGCTTTTAAAATGTGAATATGTGACATTAAATTTCCATGCACTTCCCCATCTCTGATGACCTTCCTTCCCATTTCTGTTTCTGTTTTATTTTCTAGGACAATAAAAAATACGGAGTTTAAACTGGTTGTATAATGAAAACAGATATAAAGGAAGGAGAATGGGGGTAGGCTGACAAGGACATCTAAGACAGGTGTCAGTGGTGTGCAACGACAGCAATGATTTTCATGGTGGAACATGGCTCACGGCTCTGCCAGTTTCCTTCCCCACAGCATTTTAAAGGTGAGATGCACATGGAAACTATCTCCCTTGGACTGCTTCTGCTGTCTGCAAAGTGGCCGCACTCACCAGTTCCTACTCTCTATGCAGCCTGATAATGGCAGGCCTTGGGTAAAATTTTCAAAATCTGGGCTCTGGGTTCTTGGCTCATCAGTCAGTCCCCTATATCTCAACTTTTAGACACACACCTGTATTCAGTTCTTATCCAGGGAGAACAAAAGGTGTGCTTGGTGGAGAGACCATTGGAGAGTTCTCAAATAAACCTTAGTCTTCCATCCTTCTGACACTTGGGTGGAATTCACACTATGAATTTTTAATCTGACCTTTTGTTCTAAGCAACTGGGAGTAGATGTACTTTTAATTTTCTGGTTTGTCTCAGTGTAATAGAGCTTTTGATTTGTTTCCTTAATCCAAATATATATAAACTTGTATAAGCTTTTAAAAAGAACAATTAATTAAGGAGACAAAAACTTCACTGATTCAAATGTTTTCCACTTAGGAAGTTCTAGGTCAGAAATATCTCCTATGTATGAAGGCTCACAGCTTCAGTGCAGATATTTAAGGAGTACAGGAGTGGGTATTATGAGAGTCCTTTCCTATCCTTTTTCCTATTGTGTTTGTCAGGTTCCTTTCCTGACAGGGAAGTAAATCTGAAAGTAGAAGAGGCATTAAAAATATATAACTCCATGAAATGGAATTACTTATTTCAAACACATGAAGTACTTTTTGAAAGCAAGCCTTATTTCATCTCCAGGTGCATGGGAAGGACAAAGAAAAATATTTTCCACAGGATACTGGAGAAATAAAGCAACCTGTAACATCACAGAAAAATGTACATGATGTTTAGATAGCTAACCAATAGCCCAAAAGCTATGATTTCATAAAGCATAGAATAATGCTTATATCACTTATGATTAAAAAAAGTGAATTACTGGTAATGTGTTAAAATTCCCAAAAAGCAGGAATGGTGGCATGCTGACACTTAGTCATCAGAAACTTACCATTAAGATCAAAGCAATGGGTTAGTAATATTCATTTTTAATATTCATTTTTTCTGAGACACTGAGTTCTTTACTGAATTCAGCCAAGTGTATGTGTGCAATGATTGAACAATTTCATTCAGACACATGTGCAGAAGTGCTCTCATGCACAAACGTGTCAAATCATAGGATCTCGTCTCCCTCCCTACCTACTTTAATGCTTTTCAAACTACAGTTTGCAACCCACTAGTAGATAAAGTTAGTGAGGTGGAACCAGATTTTTCATGAAACAAAGTAGAATAGAGAGTAGTAGAGAGAATTACTTGTAGAAAGGTGAAAAAACTTTCCAAGCCATTTCCAAAAGCTTCTGTTTCAGACACACTGACCCGTGTGCGTGTGCGTGTGTGTGTGTGTGTGTGTGTGTGTGTATGTACTGTATCTCAATGTAAAATACATAGCTCACTGTAGATCATCTCAAAATGGTTTGCAAGCTACTGCCTTATGTCACTTATTAGCCCTTTTGTCAAGTAGCTAAGTATGACTTCCATTTTCTTTAGATGAGCAAACTGAACCTCAGAAAGGAGAGCTGACTTGTTTTAAGATCTCCCATGTATCAAATGGGAGAACTGAGATTCTATTTGTATTGCTTAAAAAAGAACTGCTCTTTTCAAAATATAGATTTATTTTATCAGATAGGTCTATCACATGTGTTGGTGTATGTGTATTGCTGTGTAACTATAAAGAAAACCAGAGCAGATGACATGCATTCCTACCATAATTAGCTCCTAATTATCTTGTTTCTGAAATTGATGCAAACTTACTCATCCATTGTTTTTCATTGATATTTTTATCCTGCAGTCAGTCTGTTGAATACTCAGATATGTTCTTCTTACCAATTATTTTAAAATTAATAAGGCTTATAAAGATCATCAAGTCTGACTTCTGATATTTTAGCTTTGACCTTCTAGAATCTTGGCAGACCACTATGATAAGTAACGCTAAAGTTTAGGGTTATCCATATAAAATTCAAGAAGTTTAAAAACTTTCCCATTTTATTCTTGTTGAATGACCTTAACTGCTTTTGTATTCTTGCTGATCCATTCTCAAATCCTTTTTTTCTACAGGCTTTCATTCATTCACTTAGGTTTCCAAAAACTTCTACTAAGCATTCCCTGCTGAAAGACATTGTGTTAATCAATGGGCTGATACAAATAACCTGTTTTGCTTGAACTTTTTGTCTAATGGCCAGAATATTCAGGATTTTTGATAGAAAAAGCAAAGATCTGCAAATAACAGTTCTGCTACAATTCTCTTTTCTATTTCAGAAAAGTGAATAGTGATATTTATGCCTTGTTAGGATGCTAGCTTAGCCAGCGTGTGCACCTCATCATTCATTCCTTTCTTTGAAGGGTAGGATAATCTCCAAAAGGGTTTTCTTAATTCAAATTGTTGAATCTTTATTAAGAACCTGCTAAGCAAAATGTAAGATACATTACAAGAATAAAACAAAACAGAATAAAATATATAACTAGAATAAAATCAAACACACTCTTCTAGAAATCATAGATATCATTATTAATCTGTAGGTCCAATGTGCCTTCACGACAGATACACGTGGATGGGGGATTAAAAGACTCATTCTGTTCTACTGTCACTTACTATTCAGAAAACTCAAAGCCACTTCTTTAAGATCATTCCATGGCTCCTTCCTCTCCTTCCACATGTGTGGTCTCCTAAATTAAGAAAGAACTGAGCTAGTTGCTAAGCAACAACTAAGGTATTATGAGTGGGTATAGAGATGAAGCTCTTGAATCAAGTATTAATCAATACATTTTAAAACAGAGGTGCGACAGTGAAAGTACCCATCAAGACATATGTTTTAGGGAAAAGGTGGAAAGCTAAATTCTAGTGTAGATGTAGGATGATTTTTGCATGCAGATGTTTGTCCTCTTTAAAATTAGATTTAAAAAAATAAAACCAATCTGGTGAATCTTTTTCTTAAGAAACATTCATGCTTTGTAAACTAATTGATTTGTAAACAGAAAGTCATGTTTCAAGTGGATTTTTCCTCCAAAGAGAAATAAGCAGAGCAGATATAAAAAGTCCAATGAAGAATGTATTTTTCAAAATTGTATAGAGCTGAAGAAATTGGAAATGAATATTATGAATGTCAGCATCTCTAAGGGAGTATATTCTCAGAATTTTAAGACTCATAAAAGAATATGCCAGATTGCATATCTGAATATCCTACATCTTACCCATCAAGAATATGTTGAAAATTGTGAACCTTAATAAACAGTGTTGGGAAAACTGGACAGTTGCATGCAAAAGAATGAAACTGTATCACTGTCTTACACCATACACTAAAATAAGCTCTAAGTGGATTAAAGACCTAAATATAAGACATGAAACCATAAAACTCCTACAAGACAACATAGGCAGTAAACTCTTGAACATCAGCATTAGTCATTTTTTTCTGGATATGTCTCCCCAGGCAAGGGAAATAAAAGCAAAAATATAAAAGTGGGACTACATCAAACTATAAAGCTTCTGCACAGCAAAGGAAACCATCAACAAAATGAAAAGGCAACCTATTGAATGGGACAAGATATTTGCAAATGACATATCCAGTAGGAGGCTAATATCCAAATACATAAAGAAATCATACAACTCAACATCAAAAATACAAATACCCCAATTAAAAAATGGCAGAAGACCTGAATAGATGTTTTTCCAAAAAAAACATACAGATGGCCAACAAGCCCATAAAAAGATGCTCAAATTCAGTAATCATCAGAGAAATGCAAATCAAAATACCATGAGATAATCACCTCACACCAGAGTGGCAATATTAACAACACAAAAATAACAAGTGTTGATGAAGAAGTGGAGAAAAGGGAACCTTTGTACGCTGCTCATGGGGCTGTAAATTGGTATAGCCACTATGGAAGCCATATAGAGGTTTAAAAAAAAATAGAAATACTGTATGTCCCAGCAATTCCAATTCTGGAAATTTAACTGAAGAAATTAAAATCACTAATTTGAAAAGATATATGCACCCCTATGTGTACTGCAGCATTATTTACAATAGCCAAGATATGTAAGCAACTAAATGTCCATCAAAAGATGAAACACATATAAATGCAATAATTCTCAGCCATAAAAAAGAATGAAATCTTGCCATTTGCAACATGGAAGTACCTAGAGGGCAGTTTACTAGGTGAAATAAGTCAGACAAAAAAAGACAAATACCATATGATTCACTGGTATGTGGAATCTAAAAAACAGAGTGAAGAAATAAAACTGAAATAGACTTGAACTCAAAGAATATCCTGGTGATTGCCACAGGGGAGGGAGAAGGGCTATGGGTGAAATAGGCAGAGGGGAAAAAGTTAGGGAGAATGTTTGCTATCTTGATCTGGGTGATGGTTACACAAGTGTTAACACATGTCAAAATTAATTGAGCCGTTCACCAGGATCTGTACATTTCATTATATGTACGTGATTTAAAAAATTTTGTGAGCAAATTGGACATACTTTCCTATATTAAGTCTTGAGTCTCATACATTCCAAGTTGACAGGATTAAACTTAAAAATGTTCCAAATGGACACATAATTTGGTTGCCATTTGATTTATCAGTGGTAACAGGTGAAGCAGGGGAGAACTGAAAGAGGCTGGTTGGAGCCTTCAGTCCAGGACGCCTGTATTTGACTCCAGAAGGTGAGAAACTGCATGGTGATAAGAAAGGAGAAAATCAATGAGATTATGGAGGAGTTTCTGATACATTTTCCTGTAGGACTGCAAGTCCACCGAGGCAGACAGCATGCTGGCGAAGGGGATCACAGACACTGGTGTTTAGAGAGACCTGTGTTGAAACCTTGCCTCCTTCACTCTCTAGTTTTGTGTAGTAGTCACACAAATTACTTAAGCTCTATTTAAATTATAGCTAACTTTGGTGTGGCTATTTTATTATTATGTTTCCTCTGTTATTAATATTGTATTTTAGATCAACAAGGAGCATGAGGGAAAAATGAATCAATAAAGTTAGTGCTAATGAACAAAGTGAACATTCTCTGATATAAAATAGAGAGAACTTTCAGCTAGTGCAAATAGTTCCCAGAAAACAGATTAGTAGGAACTTGGTGTTTAAAGCCAAAAAAAGGCAAAGGGAATGCAGATATTGGTAGAAATACTTAAATATGCAAGTTGATGTAACAAGCAAGTTCTGATAACTGTAATAAAATGCATCAAAAGACTTGTTTCCACTTATTCACCAATGAGGGACATTCAAAAATCGGATCCTACATTAACTTAAGACTTAACAGACACATTGTTCTAAATAATAACAGCATAGCTCCAGATGAGATTGCTAACATTTTGTTGATGCTTTAACTTTGAATGGAAGAGGAAATCAGTCAAAATCCTGGGACCCAAATCTTAAAACACTAATAGAAATATTTAAGACTTTCCCCCCGCTTCATCCACACTACATACCGAGGTAGACTTTTTGCCACTGATTCCTGGGATTCTTTGTATTGTTCTAAATTAATTTTTATTTATAAAGGCAACATATAAATTCGTTTTCACTGTAAAATTTTAATAAAATTAGGTGTTAAAAATGTCTTCTATGACCATACTTCTGACTGTTTTCTATTTGCATACATGTAAGCACATTTAGAAATATTTTTTTGCAGGGAAGGGGAGGGGATCATAAATGCTACCTATATTGAAAGTATTATTGTACAACTGGTTTTTCTCACTTAACAATATGTCTTGAAATCTGTTCCTGTGCACAAGCACACACACATGTAGAACTAAGTCTTTTAAGAGGCTATATAATACTACACACTATAGTCTAATCATTTTCCACTTAATGAAACTTTAGATTATACTTGATATCTATTGTTATAAAACTATCCTAAAACAAAGTGGCTTGAAACAATAATTATTTTGTTTGCTTGCAAATCTGTAATGTGGAAAGGGCTTGGTAGGAAGAGTCCCCTATATGCCATGTGGCATCAGCTGGGGTGGTTTGAATAATGGCTGCTTAATCTGCTTCCAAAGTGGCTCATCCACATGACAGGCAAGATGGTGATGACTGCAGACTGGGAACTCAGAAGGCCAACCCGAAACTATTACCTTACCTGGGAAGTCCAACAGCCTGGTTCCCACAGGACTCTATCAGTTAGTGAAAACATAAACCCAGCCCAGGTCTAAGTGCTGAGGATACAGACTCTCTCTCTTAATGAGGGAGTGATACATTTCAATAAAGTTGTGTGCAAAGAGATTTTTACAGTCATCTTGGAAAAATACACTGTGGCACAGCTTGTTTCCAATCATTCAGTATATACAATTGCAGGCCCCTTGGTGCCAGTGTTAAATATTTTCTCCATGAAATGAAGTGGCTGTACCTCCCATTATTCCTTTCTTCTTCTTCCCTTTTCCTTCCTGTCCTCCCTCTCTCTCCTTCCTTTCTTCCTTTTCTTTTTCTTTTTTATCATCTATATTAAGTCGTTCTAATATTCTGTCAAAAGACAATAGGCAAACAGCATAACAGAAGCTTAATTTCCAGCACAACTCATACTAGATATTTTCTTTGTTTTTGTTTTTTTGGCAATCATGGGAGAAAATGATATCTCACTGGCTTAATTCACACTTTCTTAATTACTATTTGTGCCAAGCAATTTTTATAGCTATTAGTAACTTTAATTTTCTTTTCTGAGCCCTGTTCAATGCTTTTCATATCTCTTACTTAAGTTTTTTAATGAATATGTAAGATTAATTTATAGTGGTCTTTTTTTATTTGCTACTATATAATTTATTTTATGGATTGAAAATAATTCTCTAGTGTTTTGCTTTGTCTTTTAATTTTCTATACTCTTTACAGTTTTACATTTTGAGGCTGTTAACTTAATAGCTATTATACCTTTTGTATAATAGAGCCTTGCATAAGAAAGCCTTATATATATGTAAATATGTAAGCATATTTATATTTACCTTTACTTAAATATAAGCATATATATTTACATTTACTTTCTTCTAATGAGTGAAAGGTTGTTTTGAAATGTTTGTCTTTTATCCTAATCTGAGCTTTACTTGAGAATGATAAGAGGTAGGTAAACAGTTTCCTTTCTCCTGAGAGATAATCAATTATTACAACATAATTTATTGATAGTTTACATTTGCCTCCATAGATTGAAAATACTAATATTATTATTCATACATCTCTTTATATATAATAATTTCTATAGAATAAGTATACATAAGCATAATGTATAGAATATATACTCTGTATACATATTTATAGGTTATTGGATCTATCCAATAATCCATTTGTCCATTTCTGCCAATTTCATGCCTTTTAAAAGTAACAGCTTTATTGTGATTTTTTTTTTTTACATTTTATGTCATGTATATTTTATCACACAAAAAATTTTTTTTAATCACTGAAGAAGTCAATATGGAGAATGAGGATTGTGATGTAATTTACATGCCATAAAATCCACTCTTTTAAGGTGTACAATTCAGTGGCTTTTAGTGTACTCACAGAAATGTACAACTATCATAAGTATCTAATTCCAGAATGTTTTCAACACCCCAAAAAGAAACCTGAAACCCATCAATGGTCCATCTACTCTCAGACCCTGGCAATCATTCATCTATTTTTGATCTCGATTGACTTGTCTACTCTGGACATTTCATATGAATAAAATTATATAATGTGTGGCCTTGGTGCCTGGCTTCTTCACTTAGTATGTTCAAGATTGGTCCACATTGCAGCATGTATTGAGGTCAATATAGCATGTTGATGGATTTAACAGTTTTATAGTGTTCTGACATTTAACAGGGTAAATTATCCATCATCTTTGCCTAAAATATTCTTAGCTATAACTACACAGTTCTGTTTCCAGTTTAATTTTTACATGTGTGTACCAGTAAGTATATTGGGCTTGCTTTGAGTTTAGAAATTAATGAGTAGAGCTGTTACCTTTGTAATTTCAACTCTCCTTATCCATGTACATCAAGTATTCATTCCTCTACTCAATCAGAATTTCCTTGTGTTAAATAATTATAAATTCCATCACTGTGAAGATTTCTTCTCCAGTGAATTACTAAGCATTATCTGGTTTTAGTTCCTATTGGGGTCATGATCTTTTTCTGTAATGTAATTGGTTTATAGTAATTATATTATCTGCAAATAGTTTTTATTCCTTTCCAATATTCATATTTTGTATTTTAAACACCTTGTCTTTTTTCACTGATAAAGAAGTAGTTATAAACTAGGTATAGTTTGCCCTCTCCAGGGGACATCTGTCAGTGTCCATAGACATTTTTGATTGTCATGACTGGAGGATGGTATTCACATTTGGTGATTAGAGGCCAAAGATGCTGGTAAACATCCTGTAAAGCACAGAATGGACTCACACAAAGAATTATCTGTTCTAAAATTATAGTGCTAGAGGTGAGAAACTCTGAGTTAGAGCATTCAGTACAGTGTCAAATAGCAGTGACAATAGCAGGCAGCCCCTACTGCTCCTGGATTTAATGGAAATATTATATCAGTAATGTTTGTTTTAGGTTCTCATAGATGAGCTTTATGAAATTTTAAGTATCCTCCTATTCCTACTTTGCTAATGTAAGCACCCATGTTTGTGTTTTAATCAAGAACAGATGTAGATGTTGAATTTATTATTATTCCTGTAGCTGATTTTTTAACCTTCATTTATTAATAGTATAATACATTTCTAGATTTTCTAATTTTGTCCAAACTCATATTCCTAGGATAAATCTTAATCACGTCTCTAAAAATACTGAATTCTACTTACTTTTTTTTGAAGTCTAGATTTATAAGCAAAAATGATCTGTAGTGTGTGTGTGTGTGTGTGTGTGTGTGTGTGTATGCTCACGCATCCATACATTCACATTTTTCTTTCTTAGTTTGATTTGGAAGTTACTTGAACTTTGTTAAATGAGTTGTTAAACCTGCTATAATATTCTATGAATTGAAAGAGTTCTATAATGTGAATGGTAAGTTCCTTGAGGGTGGTAAGAATTTATATATAAAACTGTTTGGTAATGGTGCCATTTATAAGGAGAGATTTTAATAAAATAATATACTAGAAAATGCTTTATAAAATAGTGCTTTCAATGTTTCAATTAGATGCTTTACATATGTTAGGACACTTAATCTTCACAACAATCCTATGAGATAGGTATTTGCTTTACTCCCATTATACATATGAAGAACTGTTATACCGAAAATTTAAGTAGCTCTGTTTTTAAGTATCTTTGCCTATCTTATAAATCATCCCAAGTTTTCAAATTCTTTGTCATTGAAGCCCAATGACAAACATCTACGGGGATTTTTTTTTTTTTGTCTGGAGGCAATTCTTCATCAAGTTATGTAAGGTACAAAAATTTGCCTTGAATCAGATTTTAGTTAATTTTTCCAAAGTCCTGGGCTCCAGATTTGGCTATGTCATGTGCTAATTACAAGATCTTGGTTAAGGCATTTCCTCTATATGACTTCAACTTTCTAATGTGTAATATGAGGCAGCATGATTAGATGATGTCTTGGGGACCTTCTAGCTCTGATACATAAAATTTAATAGATTTTCCACTAGTACCTGGCAATTGTAGTTGGGCAAATATATATATATATATATTTGATGCTTTGGTGACATAAATAGGTCACATGTAGTGAGTAATAATGAAAAACAGAATCCTCCCTCTAAACCCATGAAAAAATGAGTAATGAGCCAGTCTTGGAGAGAGATTAGCCTTAATGTTTGCAAGTGAGTTAATGAGAGTCATAATGATTTACTAGGTATGCACTTTTCAGCACAAACAACACTCTCTTTTAGAAGGAAGCTACAGAGTGCCTTATTCCATGACAGTCAAAAAATAATTCCCTTTTTCTAGATCCTCAGCCAAAAAATATGCTTAAAATTAACATTTGAATTTTGAATAGAGAAATGTTCAAAGGGTTCTCTAGAATCCACTCTTTTAATCATATGAGGGATCTGAGTTGTTTTTTTTTTTTTCCTTCTTGGAGGTTATGGCTCTTGCTAGCACAGCAGAAGAATTTTCATGGCTTAAAACCATTAAGAAGTAGTGCTGCACAAAGAACATACTGATTGCTAGGGTTTGAATAAGGATTATTCTTGTTCAGTACCTGAAATTAACCACCTTCTAAAGGTAATACTAAAGCATATAAAATATTCTTCACATTTGGTTAGGGCAACTTTTTTTCTCTTTCTTTCTTATGCTATAGTGAATAAATGAACCCAGGTTATTATCAGCTCATAAGTACCATTTGGAAATGTACATTTCAAAAGATAGTTTATGTGAGACACCAAAACATGAAATAGTCAATACACACAGGTATGATCCAGTATTGGACTTATTTATTCATACTTAAGTCCTAGGGTCTATATTTAACTATCTGGGGAAAGCAGAAGAACAGAAAAAAATGAACACAGTCCCAACACATCATATAAGTAGCTCTCCCGAAAGAAAGACACAAATAGAGTTGCTCCTTTGTAAAGCCAAGTTAATAATAAGCTGTACTTTATTACAGTGGAAATTAATGTAAAAATCCCTGTTGTAATCATTTTCAAAAGAATATTAAATGCTTCTCTCACCTGAATATTGGTAGCAAGTTAATGTTGGAATCACTAATTAGGGACTGGAATTAAACATGGTTTCAATTTTGTGTAAATAATAATTTCCACAAAATGTTTTGAAAATATTAGATTGTTGCTGAGTCTGTGTACAGATAGATTCTCCATACTATAAGAAGGGTCTTCCTAATGCTGACTTGTAAAATCAGGATACCAGCTGAGGCCTTTTAAGAGAAAGTATAGACATAAAAAAGAAGAGAATCCCTTTATTTCAAAACTTTTTGGGGCTCTTTAAATTTCCTGGATTAAGTTCCAAATTGTTTATCACTCAGAGTTCTCTAATATTTGATTTACCCTCAACTTGTCTATCCATCTTTAGTTTCCATTAGTTCTCTACTCTAATATTTAAGTCTAGTCAAACTGGTCTATTCTTTGTACCCTAACCAATTTATGTATTAGTGTTTTAGTTTGAGATACCTTCCTGTGTCCATATGATTTTCTAAGTTTCATCCCTTTATTAGGGCCCATTAACAGGAACTATAAAAGATCTGTGAATTTTCTCTACCTGAAAGCTAACAAGTTAGCCTACCAGTTTCATGGATGTTGGCAGAAGACACAAGACTCCTGGGTCAGAGACAAAGGACTTTATGAGCTTCAGGTTTTACTTATTCTGGTGCCCCTAGTCCCACAGAGGCAATATGGAACAATTCAGCTGGATGTGACATAAGCAGAGGGTTTGTGGCACAGCAAAAGAACTCTAAGAGTAGGAGACCTGAATCTTTTATATTGAATGCAAACAAGTCTGCTCAAACTCTGCCCCAGAGAGAAGCATTATCTTTATTATATTGGACATTTTTCTGTTCTGTAAAGAGGGGTACACTATATCTTCCATAGTTGTTTAGTATACAAACATTGTAAAGACAGTCCAGAACAAAAGCTATTTGTACAAATGGTGCTTGTACTCATAAGACATGAACAATGAATGAGACCCATAGAGAATCATCTCCCAACATGCAATACTGTCATGATGTCTACCATTACTAACGATCCTATCCCCACTACATTTTCTGGACTTCTACCAAACACTTAACATACACTCTCACGTTTGTAATTTATCATCAATTAGAGTGTACTTAGAAAAATACCTAGCACATACTGGGCATGCAATACATGTCAGCCATCATCATTGTATTTGTTTCATTCTAGGTATACACACAAAAGAAAGAAGAAATCTTTCATGGTAAGGACAGTATCATTTTAGTATCTCAGTATCTAGCATAGGCAGAATGAAAATACACCTAAGTGCTTCAGACTCTCCCTCTAACTGAAATTACTCCCAAGGTTCTCAGGATATCTTTCTAAAAATGTGAGAGTCTAAAGGACAAATATTCCCTGCTCTAGAATTAGACTCCCTTAATGGCTGATGTTAAAACTTTCTACTCCTCTACCTTCTGAATCGTTGGATGTCTTTAATCCACCTGTCTCTGTCAGACACTGAATAGATGTCAATTATCTATCCATAGTCTTTGACATATGCCTAATCCTTTTGGTCTGCCAAGTTTCCTGGATATATGACTTTAGATACTTCAGTATCTCACATATAGTCCTGAATTTGTCTAGAAATCCTACCCTGCCACTGCCTTTCTAGAGTATGTTAACATCTTTCTGGATGCATTTTGACCTCATTAGACTTACCTACACTGATTCAAATCAACCATCTAATGAATTGAGTCAAAGTCTCCAGGCCTACCAACTGCTTACCATATTATTTTTCCTACCATCTTCAGTTATTCCTTTCCAGCAGCAATATAAACTAGTGCCTAAGAGTTCAGGCCCTGGGCACTATGCTTGGGATCGTATCTTGTTTCTTCCACTTTACTTGGCTCTTTGAAAAGTACTCATGCTGTCTTAAATTTCCTCATGTATAAAATGTACATAACATTTCCTACTTCATGGAGCTGTTGTGAATAAATATATGCAAAGCCCTTAGCAATGCAACAAATGGTAATTGCTCAGTAAATGCAAAGTATGATTGCTTACCATTGTTATTATTATTATTATTAACATTTCCTGAGGAACTTAGATTGTAACGCACAGAGTATGTAGGTTACTATTCACATGATTAGTCAAATGAGATAAGTCATTTCAATGTACAAGAGGCCTATTCAAGCCAGAGAGATTGTTTGAGCCACTGAAGTAAATTCTATGGCAAAGATGTTGGAATCTACTTTTGCTAAATGGATTCTATTCTTGAGACTGATCCAAAAGAACCTTTGGGATACATGTGTCCACCTGCCTAATTCTCTCTCCCTCTGTCAGAGGCACATGCTTTTCTGAGAAATGACTGCTGAGAAGAATCTCGCAAGGGAACAGAAGCATGATGGCTGAACAATTCAAGACATAAGATAAAAAGTAGGCATATTATTCTGGGAAATTAAAAAGGGCAGATGATTTCATAACTATCTCCAACATTGAAAATGACAATCATATCTCTTCAAGATAGGAAGAGAAGAAAATAAGATGAAAATATAAGAGAAAATTCGGTTGTTTATAACACAGTTTGAAAGGAATCAAATTCTCCAGTGTAGAGGGAGGAAGATAAAGGAGTATAAAGGTGTCCTGACATTTATAAATTCTATATATTATCCACTTCTTTCTCACCTCTCAAAAGCCTCTTTGCTAAGGAAGTGTCATTATGTATGCAAATAAGAGAAATGTGCCGGGAAAAATAATTTTTATGGTCCACCAAAAGTACTTTTAATAATTGAATCATTTGAAGTGTTCACACAGGCCTACTTAAAAGAAAAAAACATATGAAAACAATATGTGAGAAAAAGTTACCCACTTAGTAATTAAATTCTTACATTTTTACATTGCCTTCTATTGAAATTAAAGCATTACTCAAGAATAACAAGGAGGCATTATTAGGCGTTAAAGGTTTGAAATGCAAAATTTCCTTTTCTATTTATTTTTTTCTTTTGTGCGAAACTACCATTGAATGAATGCATTGCTTATGTCCAAATACATGTCTGAAACAAGGCCTACTCTTGGTTTATATCCCATTGAGAGAATCATGGCCCCGTTTTCTCTCCCACATTATTTAATATTTGGCTACAGTCACTCTTTGGCAGTAGGTACAGTGTTTGATAATTCTTCTGTGTTGCATAAACATTTTTTCTCCAAAAAGATTGCCTGTCCATATCCCACTGGAATTATTTCAAGCCAGATGTCTAATTCTGTCCAACATCTTTAATGTTTTCAAAATCACCTTGGGTGTTGTTAATGGAATATCATTAGGTATAATTTGAAACTTTTCAACGGGAAGTACATGCAGCCAGTCCATTTGTGCAACATGTGCTCTTGCTTTTGAAGCCTTTGAGGGACTTTTTTTTATATACCATTCTCCTAACATCTTATTTTCTTCTCCAGTTGACTTAATTATGTAGTCATGGTAAATATTATCATTCCATTTGACAAATATTTACTAAAACTATTTTAGGATCCAAACATTGCACAAAACACTGGGATAAGATATGATGCCTGTATCACAGAAGCTATGGTCTGGTTGGGAGCAAAGGGGACAAGGTAGAAATAAACTCTGGTACAAAAGAGGCTAAGGATAATGTGCATGAAAGCCCAGACCTGAGAGCTCTTAGTATTGTTGGGTGGGTGAAGGAACATTTTGATCAAGGCCTTAGTTTTCCAGAAGCACAGGAAAATAACCCCAAGAAAGAGGACAAACTTAAGCAAAGATACATAGGATATTGTCAGTTCCAAAAGCAGAAAGTAATGCTATGTCAGCTGAAGGAAATTTGGGAGAGAACAATGTGTGCTATGCTGAGATAGGTGGCTTTACCCTACAGAGCAATGAAACTATTAAAATTTTAAAACAGGGTGTAGTATGGTCAAAGATACTAAAGTATGTCAAATACTTTTATATTTGACAAAGATAAACCTGAAGGTCACATGTTAGATCTTCTATGGGAGATAAGTGTAAGTAGCCATATTAGTTAGGAAGTACTTTCATCTCTACACGTGGTGGGTCAAACTAGCAGTAGAAATGGAGAGAAGAGAAAGAATTCAAGAAGAGAATATTTAGGAGCTCTTTCAGTTCAAGATCTAACACATCACCATAAGAAGGGCTCAATAAATGCCACCTGAATGAAAGAACAAAATAATAATGCATTAAACATGCATTTCAAATCTAAAATTGCCCAACTTTAAAAGTGATGGATCATATTTTATGCTTGTATATGTATATTTTTCACCTCTTTTCTCTAATGACTATTGAAAGCAGGGATATTTCAAACTACATACCAAGTATTCAGATTTGTAGATTAATGAAAGATTGATGTGTTTCCTGGCTTAGAATGTCTGTATGGTACTAGGGAGACGTCTCTCAGGATCATGCTGTACAGTCTGATTACCAATGGGCACAGGCTTTAACTCCTCTTTCACTGACAAGCCCCAACATTCCAATTTGGGGACATTCCAAGAACATTTTTGTATTACCAGTTCAGGTCATATTGGAAACAGGAAACTGGCTCCATTCCACAGCTGCCCCATGTTATCAAACAAGAGGATATCAAGAAATGAGTAAACCAGAACTCCTAGGAATTCTAAGAGTGTGAATAAGAAGAGTGAGAATTCACTCACACCACCAATCACCTCTACCCTGCTCTCCTTCAGTTGAGATGCTTTCTGATAGTTTTGTTCCCCTTCTGACTGGATGTATTTAGGAAATGTTAACAGATGAAATGCCTTCTGTTTTTGGGGTTTTTTTTTCAAGTAGTAGGGTGAGAAATTGCTCTGATTATTTTCTATTTTGAGGCACTGTGGCCAGGGCTCCTATCTCAAGAGTAGTCTCTTCTGACAGTATAGTGACATGCAGTTTCACTAATGGTCGGCACTGATGATGGAAGAGCATGGATTGGCTAATTTTGTGGTTCTATGTTGTTTCTATAGGACCTTTAGTTTTTCCCCCTACTTTTTTTTTCCCCAACACTACCATGTTTCTAAGGGGCACCTCTTCCCTTAATGCTCTGAGGGCTGTCAATTGCTATGCCACTTTTTTTCTTTTTACACCCTTAGACTTTCTCTTTGTGGGGTTGATTTTTTCCCCTGAGATTTATCTATGTTCTCATCTTTCCATTTCTCTTCACTACCTGTGCTCTATTTAGACTCTTCTTTCTTTGCACTTATCTCTGTATTTCATAAGCCTGCAGCCCTGAAGAGAGTTCCCACAGTAACTGCTGGCATTTTGGGTTTATTTCTCTCCTTACAGGTAGCTTGACATTCACAGTGTTCTCTAACGCTAATTAATACTGATGACATTATATTTTTTCATGATTGTTTCTTTAAGATTTTCCATATGCATGTATTTACTTATATTTTATGTTTGAAACATTAGTGCATATTAAATTTATTCTGCTTTTTCACTTGGCCTTATATCAGTTGCCCCATGTTTCCATGAACTTTGCACTGCCTTTTAAAGTTTTTAAACTTTTAAAATACAGTTTTCTATTTGTATAAGTAATTCTGACTTAGAAGTCTAACAAAGTGCAAAAAAATAACAATGAAACTGGAAAAAAGTAATTCCATCTGCTGGAGGCAAACACCAATAACATGTAAATTTTTCCCTTCCAGAATGTTTTTCTACACAGACTGGTAAAGACGATAATGCACCTATAATTTGGCATCCTGCTTTTTTCACTTATCTGTATTTCATAATCATTTTCCTATGTGATTTAAATTATTCATAAATGTACTTTTCAATGTCTTCCTAGTATTCCACCATATGGACATTCTCCTAATGTTGACTGCAATTGTCATTATTAACAAAAATTCTACAATGAACATTTTTGTGCACAAATTTGCATCCATATTTCAGATTATTCTCTTAAAATATATTTCTAGAAGGAGAGTATAAACCTACAACATCATTATTACTGAATACTAAATTTTGATTTGTTCTTAATTGCTTGGAAGCCTGACTTTAGGTGTTCTCTTTTAACGGTGGAAACAGTAGGTATACTTCTGCAGTATGTACATACCTGGAATTGCTTATTCTTGCCTTCATATGTGATAAGTAATTTTCATACTATCAATTATTGGCCCACAAATTTTTTTATTTCCGTGCTCTACAGACACTGTTCCATTAGCATCTGTCACTTAAAAATGCAGAGACTCAGAGTAGCCTGTTTTACTCTCTTGTAGACTATGTATTTTTCCTGACTGGAAATTTTACCCATTAGTAACTCACAAATTTATATCTCCAGTCCAAAGGGCTGCTTTGAACACTGAGGACATACAGGTATAGTTAACATACAATTTCTCCTCTGATACCTCAAAGACATCTCCCTATTAACATGGATCTCAAACTTAACCAACCTCAAAAACAGTACTCTTGGTCTCTTTCCCCACTGGGCAGGAACAGCAAGTGCTTCACTACAGCACACACACTTGACCATCCATCCAGCAGCTTGTAGCAAACACCTGGATCCTTAGTTTCTTACTTTTCCTTATTTCCCACATCCCATATCTCAATACATATATGAATTGTCCCATCGAAGCATAACCTAAATGTGTTCACATCTCCCCATTTCTGCTGCTAACACACTGGTCTATTATATCTCACTGGAACACTTCAATAATTCCTTTAAAGTTCTCCTTGATATTCCCTGATACTCCATTCTTCCACAGAAGCAAGGTGATCTTTTGTTAAAAAGTAAGTCTTATGTTTGTCAATCCTGATCTTCACCATCTGCAATGGCTTCCAACAGTCATGACAGTAGTAAAGACAATTACATCCCAAATCCGCATCCTGCTTTACAGGGCCCTAGATAACGTGCCTCTGTTTTGCTCTCTGATCTATGACATTCGTCTTTCACTTATGTAGTACTGAGTCAAAATATACATACTTTGTTTCAGTCCCTGGAATATATCAGCTTGTTCCAATCTAGGATTTTTCACCAGCCACTGTTTCTTTCCAGAATGTTCCTGAACTTTCCTGTCCCTGACTTTTCTCTGTTTATTGTTCTTGCACAGAATTATTCTTGCTTTGATTCAAAGGCTGTCTTCTCAGAGGGGCCTTTCCTGATCACCCAACTTTAAGTGACTTCTAGTCACTCACTTGTATTGTGCTCATCATAGCACTTATTAATACAGATTATTTATTTAGTGTCTTACCTTTTCATGTATTTTCTGTCCCCCTTGTCATAAAAGCCAAAATACTTCCATACTCCTTACTTCAGTATCTCTAGAATTTAGAATAGTACTCTATAAATAAATTTAAATACAGGGATGAATATTTTCTTCATATTGCAATGCTGTTATGTTCACAGAATTTATCTAAATATGTTCCCTGACCTCCACACTTCTTAACTGTCCCATCAACATTTCATCTCCTTGACTTTTTCCTCTTTTTCTATCAGGGACAATTTTGTCTTCTGTGATGTCTGCATCTGTAATGTCAATTTTAATCTTTCTTAACTCCCATGCAGATGGTAATCTTGCAAATCCATTCTCAGTCTCCCTTCATCTTCGTATTTCCTTTTTTCACCCCTCTCCCTTTTCTCCTTGTCTTATAATTTCAGCTTGGTATCTCAACACTTAATGTCCATCCTTGTGTCAACCAGAATATCAATTACTTTTAACTACTGATTGGTACTGTTCACCTACCAAAAAAGCAGTTCTTTTAGATCTTTAGAATAATGTTAGCTTCTTATACAATATTTTTGTAGGCCTCATGATGTATGTGTGACTGTTTACTCATTCTTAAATTAGAATGAGATTTAGTTAGACTCAGTGTTTGCCCCAACCAGAAAAGTGGATTTTTCTTTGCTCTGAGTTTATTAATTGGGTAGCAGGTTAGCATGTACAGTCCCTTGCCCAGTTCGCACTCACAAGATTTCCCTAGTGTAGATGTATTGAGCTAAGCTCTGAACTGATGATGAAGATGAAAAACTAAACTTCCCTGTACGTAGAGTATTGCTACTGGAGCTCTTTCTCTTTCCACCTCCATCTTCAATATCTGATTGTGAAGATTATGCTTTCCATGATGAAATTCATCACTGACCCTAACCCTTGCCCCACTCTCTGTCCGGTTGTTTGATAGATATTAAAACGTAATTGTACAAAGAAACTGTGGGCTTTAATGTATATTGTATTCTAGCTGCCTTAAAGGGTAGCACTCTCCTAGAATGATGGTTGCTCATATTTCTTGCATGTTAAGACCTTTATTTATGCTGAAAGAAAAAAGACAAAAGATAGAGGAGGAATAAAAATTGCCCTTAATAATTTCGGATATGGATCACTGATCATGCACTTCAATCAAGGTTTTCCCCACCCCCATATTTAGGGGAAAATCCTACTCATTTTGGTAGCAGGTTGCCTCTTTGTTCTAATTTTCAGTGTTGTGGGTTTGAATAGTTTGTTTGCTTCTGTATGTATTTTAATAGTAAACAGAAGGAAGCTGCTGTGGGGGCTGCCAGTCTGAGGAAGTTTTAAATATGAAGCCCTCCAGCTATTTCTTAGACAAATAACATTGCCAATAGTTCGCATTTGGATGGTGCTTTGCTGTGACGTAGGCTGCACATTTAATCAAGAAAAACATCTTCTCCAACAAAGAAATATCTGTCTTTTCAGAGAAAGGGGATTTACCAATTGCTAAAACTAAAATAAATCTAGAATAGTCAAGGACCTAAAGTCAAATAACGTTGACAAATTAATTTTGAACTCCCCAAAACATCTTCTAGATTTGCCTTTGAGGCTCCTGCACTACTATTATTTATGACATGAATAGCTCCTAGGAGAAAAATAGGTATTTGAGGAGTCCAGCTCTAGACAAAAGCCACATATGTGATTATTTAGGCCTGGACATAGGCAATTACAAGGTTTTGCCTGGCAGACCGTATGGAGGAAAGCTGCCTCCCCATATCAGACTTGGGGCACATTACAGTTTTCTAGAGGGAGTTTCAGTCAAGAATCACATTATGTTTTCCCACATATGTCACATTCCAGCTCAGTTTGCTAAGTTGCAGGTCATGATGCATTCATGTGTGTTGACATGACAAGTGGTGTGTTTCCACCAGCATTTATGTAGTGCAATAGAACACAAAATAATAGGATAGGTTGAAATTGAATTTATCATAGTATATCACAATTAGTAAGACTACATACTATTTAGGAGTCATTTAGATTATTTATACTATCTATGCATGTGTGTACATAGTGCCATTATGTATGTACTGTGTACAAGCATATGTTCTCTGTAGTGATGTGTGAGTTCCTTGTTATGATGTAGGATAAATTTCTTACTGTAGATTAACAATTATGAGCATTTGAAAATAATGCTATAGGGACCATGTGACCAGAAGAGGGAAGAAGCATTCTCCTAGATGCTATTAGCAATTTCTAGGCTGCTTCATTTACCTCTTAGAAAAAAAAATCTCCTTCTTTGTCAAAGCACACATAGGTTTCTAATGATGTCCAAACACTTTACCCATATTCATAAAGGACTTTAGCACTACACAATTTCTGTCCACACTCCAAATCATTCTGGGGAACATCTAACAAATGTTCCTTAGCACCTTCGACTTTTATGATTTTAACCGGTAGCATGATTTATCTGACCTTTCTCAAGATCGTGTTGTCATCATTTTTGCAGTCTAGTTTTCTTCAGTTGCTTTCATTCTCTAACATGATCTCTTATTTTTGAGTTCTCTCACTCTCTTGGTTGCACACAAACTCTGAGACTGTCTTCTGTTCTCTAGTGCTTCAATTTCCCCTCTTCTCTAAGTTTATTATTGGCCTCTAAACGTCCCGTCCTTTCTTCACCACACTGGACTCCACTGCCATCAGCTCTGTCTATCTTCTGTCATTACCATCAGCACCCTCATCTTTCTGTCCATTTGCTTCATCTTTCTACAAACGCCTAAACCCTTTCCCATTCCTCTTGTGACTGAACTGGTGAGTATTGCTAAACTGAATAAAAAAGAAAAACTGTAACTGTGCTGACAGGAATCACTAAAATAGAAGCATATCTCATCTAAGCAGTAACCTCATCACTGAACTGTAATCCTATCATCCATCCCTAATGAGATCCTTCACTTTGGCAAAGGATGATCTAGAAACTTCTATTGTTGAAACAACTCTGGTTGACTAGTAGTGGCTTCTTGGGTGGACTACGTAGAAGAAGACTGTTAAGCTGCATGGGGCTCATTTGGAAAAAAGGCTGCAACTGTACTGTGGTGTCTATCATGTGTAAAGGAAGACAATGATGGCCTGTGGTCATAGTTTTCCTTTTACTACATTAACAGTGATTTCAAAGTTGCATTTCAAGCCTATAATCCTACCCTGAGACCCATTCACTTAAGAGAAGGACTATTTTCTTTAAGACACAAACCATAAGCTTGAGCTCCATCAATTTCCTACTTAGTAACTCAATGTGTTTAAAACCAATGCATATATTTCCTACTTGATGGGAATATTCTCCCCACCTGAACACGTTATATCCTCTGTTCTCAGCCCCAACTTCTCCTGATTCTTAAGGAAGCTAGAGCCCTTTTGAAATAATTACTTTGCTTCTCAAATAACCCTTAGTTCACTCTATTTTTCTTCTCTATTGTCTTTCTGCATCAGATAATCATGCTCAAGTTTACAATATCCAATAAAAATATTCCATCTACCTGTATCACCTTTTAATTACCATATGACATTTTTCCCTTCAAAGTCTAAGTTACTTTCAACCCTCCATTAGTATATCTCTCATTTAGATCATCAAATGATTTCAAAGTTGTCAACTCCAGGCAACTTTTTTTCAGTTCTCATTATCCTTGACATAGCTCAGAAACCTGATACAGGGAGCCATGCAACTCCTTCTTCCAACTTGCTGCTTCCCAGGTTTCTCTACTTCCATTGTTCTGTGTGTTCTTTCCACACTTTTAGTTACACTATGAGTGCATTTTCAGGATACTCTTCTTAACTAAGAATTGGAATAATTACATATTCCAATGGATTCTATTTTCAGGCTTTACTTCTGCATCAAATGGCAACTATGGATTTTTTCAGCCATATTCCTGGAGCCTAAAATGCATATTTCCAGTCCAGATGACTCTCCTGAGTGTCAGACTCATGAATACAGAAGCATACTAAACAGTTCTATTATTTTGAACAATATGGAATTTCTGTTATTTGACTCATTTGAGCTAAGTATGCCAATTTAACATTAACATTTAACATTTGGAATTAAACATTCCAAAACCTAGGTGTTACATAGGCACCTCACATTAGACAAAACCAAAAAATCTCATAATCTTTCTTTCTCCAACTCTCTGTCCTTATTCTATATCTTGGTGAATATCACTACATACATTTACTTTCCAAGCCAAAACCCAATGATTTACCTTAAAATACTTAATTTCCTTTACTAACCATATTCAAGTAATTAGTAAATTCTGACCATTTTCCTCCTAAATGTTTCTTTTGTACATTTTCCCTTCTCCATGTCTAAGGCACTTCTTTATTTCAGACTCTTGGAACCACCTACAAATATCTTGTTTTTAGCCAAGATCTTTTGTTTTTGGTCATGTTCAATGCTTTCTTATCACGGGTGTGTTGGTAATTTTTCTAAACCTGATTCTGCAAATACATTACACAAAAATTGTCTAGAATCCCCCCTTTGTTTACAAATTAAATCTAAATTCCTTTGTTTGGCATGTAAATTTTTCGCATTTGATCCCTGTGAACACTTTAAACTTAACTACTACTCCTCTTGATACAAAAAAGGGGAAGCTGAGGAACAGAGAGAAAAAAGAATTTCTAAAAAGGAGAGGATGATAAAGAGAGCTGTGTGACAACTCCAAACAGAACAATGGTCAAATATGAGGGGTACCAGAAAGAGAAGAGAGGGACAAAGGAGTAGAAAAATCTCTTTGAAGAAATAATTGATGAAAACTTCTCCAAACTGGGGAAGGAAATAGATAGGTCCTAGAACCACAGACAGCCCCTAACAAAGGAACCCCAGGGAAAAAAAACCAAGACATATAGTAATTAAAATGGCAAAGATTTAAAGATAAAGAGAGAATATTAAAAGCAGCAAGAGAGAGGCAGACAGTTACCTATAAGGGAAACTGCATAAGGCTATCAGCAGATTTCTCAGCAGAAACTTTAGGCCAGAAGGGAATGGCATGAAATATTTAATATACTGAAACAGAAGGACCTACAACCATGGATCCTCTACACAGTGAAGTTATCATTCAGAACTGAATGAGAGATTAAATGTTTCCCAGATATGTGAAAGTTAAAAGAATCCACCACCACTAAAGCAGCTTCACAGGATCTATTAAAGGGACTTCTGTAGATGGAAATGTTTTTATACCTAAATATTTTTCATAAGTGAAAATAAGCCCACAGTAAAGGTACTAGACCAATAACTTATTAAGCAAGGATGAAGTTTTCAAAAAAAGTAGTAAAATCAACTATACACAAAATCAGTTAAGTAATACAAAAAAATTCAGAGTAAGAAATAAAATACACAAAGTGTGGAGAAGGAATTATAAGAAAAGAACAAGTACTTTTAGATTGTGTTAAAAATAGAGTGACCATCAACTTAATATAAACTGTTTTATATTTAGGAAACTATCCATGAACCTTACAGAAACCACAAACCCGAAGCCTATAATACATACACAAAAAATTTTTTTAAATAAAATAAATCCAATCACAACACTAAAGAAAACCATCATATAACTAGGGTATAGGAGAGAAAGAAAGAACCAGAGAGGAACTACAAAAACAACTGGAAAAAATAAAGTGGCAAGTTACCTTTCAGTAACTACCTTAAATATAAATAGACTGAATCCACCAATCAGAAGACATAGGGTGGTGAAGAAACGGTCCCATTGATATGCTGCTTACAAGAGACTCATTTCAGACCTAATGCCATACATAGACTGAAGGTGAAGGGATGGAAAGATATTTCATGTAAGTAAAAGGAATGAAAAAGCAGGAGTAGCAGTACTAATGCCAGACAAAATAGACTTCAAAACCAAGAAAGTAACAAGAGACAAAGGACATCATATAATGATATGGATCAGTCCAACAGGAGAATATGACAATTATAAATATCTATGCACACAACATGGGTGAACCTGAATAGGTAAAATAAATAGTAATAGAGCTAAAGGGAGAAACAGACTGCAACTAATCATATTAGGGGACTTTAACACCCCACTTACATGAATAGACAGATCATCCAGACAGAAAATAAGTAAGGAAACAGAGGCACTGAACATCACACTAGATCAGATGGACTAAATGGATATCTACAGAACATTCCACCCAAACACAACAGGATACACATTTTTCTCAAGTGCACATGGAACCTTCTCAAGAATAGATTGCATATTAGGCCATAAAAAGACCCTCAATAAATTCACAAAGTTTAAATTGTACCAAGCATCTTTTCAGATCACAATGGTCCGAAACTACAAAAAAATTAAACAAAGAAAACAAAAAACTCACAAACACATGGAGGCTGAACAACATGCTTCAAATAATCAATGAACAAATCAAAGAAGAAATCAAATACATGGAGACAAAGGAAAACAAAAATATAATAGTTCAAAATATGTGAGACACTGCAAAAATGGTTCTAAGAGGGAAGTACATAGTAGTACAGGCCATCTCAAGAACAATCCCAAATAAACAGTCTAAACTCTCAACTAAAGAAACTAGAAAAACAAATGAAACCCAAAGTTAGTAGGAGGGGCATAAAATAAAATTATCAGAGTAGAAATAAAATAGAGAAGAATAAAACAATAGAAAAAAATCAATGAAATCAAGAGCTGGTTATTTGAAAAGATAAACAAAACAGACAAACCCCTACCCAGACTCATCAAGGAAAAAAAGAGAGAGGACACAAATAAATAATATCAGAAACAAAAAAGGAATAGTCAAAACTGACACCACAGAAATACAATTATTAGAGAATTCTATGAAAAATTATATGCCAATAAACTGAACAACCTAGACAAAATGGACAAATTCTTAGAAAAGTAAACTTTTCCAAGACTGACCCAGGAAGAAATAGAAAATCCAAACAGACCAATTACCAGTAACGAAATTGAATTGGTAATCAAACACCTCCCAACAAACGGAAGTCCAGCTGAAGTCTACCAAACATTTAGAGAAGCGCCAATACCCTTCCTTCGTAAAGTATTCCACAAAGTTGAAGAGGGATTACTTCCAAACGTCCTATGAAGCCAGCATCACTCTAATACCAAAAACAAAGACACTGCAAAAAAAGAAAATTATAGACCGATATCCCTGATGAACACAGATGCAAAAATCCTCAACAGACATTAGCAAATGGAGTTCAAGAATGTATCAAAAGACTCATCCATCACGACCAAGTGGGATTTATTCCAGGGATGAAAGGATGGCAGGCAAGTTGACAAAAACATACAGAACAATACGAGCACTTGGAAATGAATTAAGAATGCTTTCATGAACTTATTTCTTGCAGTATTTAGAGCACAAGGTGAAATAATTCATTTTTAATCACACAGTACATGTATACAGGTTTAATGTGTGTTGACAATGGTAGAGTTAAAAATGTGGGCAGTAACTTGTATCATGGAAAGATATTTAGATAAATGATTTTGATTTTAGAATGGGTATTCTAAAGCATTCAGTCAGAAATAGCTAAGTCGATGACTGGTTCACTAGATTTAAAGGGTAACTCTCTACTCCAAATGCAGGATGGCCTCACAACTCAGTTTTGCCTTAATGAAGTTGGCCAGGCTCTGGTGTGCAGTTTGAAATGCCTGGATGTTATAAATCTTCAGCTGAAAGCAGAATGTAGTTTGCTACTATGTGCCTGCAAATCATGATGGTGGGATTTGTACTTCCACAGGAGTTTGTTTGCTTTCCAATGCAAGAGAGACCCTTTCCTCATGCTTCCCAAAAAGAGACAAAACAAATAAAGATGGCTACTGCTTTCTAGACAGAGTATTGATTGGACGACGAACCAGTAAGGACAAGTAAGTACTAAATGGAAATCATAATAACATCGTGATGATCTCTGTGGACAAAATCAATAGAAAGGGAATGGTTTTATAAGAGATATACAGTGTTATTATTCTAAAACCTCAGGCCATAAAGCCGAGGCATTTGAGTGTGATGTGGCATATTAGTTGAACTGCCTGGGAAACTAGGGTGGACCAAATGATCTCAGCTATTTCTGAGCATGCATATGTCATGCCTCCCCATTCCCCACCCATATACACACAGCAATGAGCTCCAGCTATACTTCCTTTCAATTACTCAGTGTGCTGTAATTCCTGAACCTTTGATTCCACCTCAGTGCCTTTAAACCTTGCCATTTCTTCTGCCCGGAACATTCTACAACCAGACCTTTTAGTGATTGATTCTTTCTCACTCAGGTGTCTGCTCAAAAGTAATTTCCTATGAGAGGACTTGCCAAACACTGTATATTAAAAACCTGCTCTGCACCCGCGCCAGTGTCACCTAGCCTCCTGCCTCCTTTGCGTTCACTTCACAGTCTGTACTCCTCTCTTAGTTGTTCTGTCTTTGTTCATTTTTTATCCTGTCTTAGTAGAAAGTAAGCTCTAGTTCCTATCTTGTTCAGTACTGTCTTCCCCAGACTGTAGCACTTTGACATACAGTGAATGCAAAATAAATACTTGTGAAATGAACACATGAATACCTGTTGATAAATAATTTTTCTAGTAGGTATGTCTGCCATCATTTCCCCATGAGATTGTGAATTTCTTGATGGCAGGGACAATGCTCCCTTCTCTTGTCCCCTCTCTTTACAGAAAGCCATACAATCTAGCTCATCCCTTTAAATTGTTCACACTGTTGATTCCTTGAACAAATTTTAACTCTTTGTTGAGGAAGATGCTTGCTGTTTGGAAGTGTTTGTTGTTTGAGTTTTTGTTTGCTTGTATATTGGGCATCTGCATTTCTCTGAGGATGTAAGACAGATGTAAGGTATTGTTACTAACTTATTTCTCTTTTTTAAAAACCCTCTGTTCCAGGAACCAAGTTACCATGTAAAAATAATCTCTTACAAAACAGGAAACACCGTGTGAGGAAAAGATTCTTTGCTCTTCAACTGGACATAAAAACCAGGAAAAGTAGAAGAAAAAGCAAGTCAGCATTTTTAAACACAGAGCTGCACAGTGTTCAATTGACTAACTGGTTCTTATACTTTAGTTACTGCCTCACTGACTATAAAAGAGAAATCATGTTGGGTTCAAAACATAAGATAAACCATAGCTTTTATTCCATAAGGGAAAATCTAATTATAGCTTACAGTGTCTTTGTGAGTAATATCGATATAAAATTCAAAGTGAACTATTAAATTGCCTCACTAATGTATCAGTAATAGATTTCTTCTAGGTCAGTAATTTTTGCCCCAATTTTCCTGGAGCATTAATTATGCATTCATTAGGGTCCTTTGGTAACTATGAAATTATTACCTTTTAGTTCTGTACATTTTCTATATTCTCCATTCTTGTCTCATTTCTAAAAGTTCTTCTTAAAAAATTGCCATCTCTTGCTTGAATGTGTTTGTGGGTTCAAGAATAAAGCTCAGATGCTACACACGTACACCTGAGAACTCAACGTCTGAATCATAGCTTGCAAAAAAAAAAAATTGTTAGCATTTTAAACAATTTTCCCAAGAGTAAATTCACAAAAAAATCAATTCACTTTCTCTTTTTTAATCTCAGGATTAGGTCGTAATTTTGCAGTATCTGATATCTCTCTGAAGCCCATGCTGTGTTCTTCTACTTCTTTCCTAAGTATGCATTTCATACCTATCCTTTTGGAGTTGATCTTGAAAGAAAATTAATGGGCTCCTTATTCCACTATTGCAGTGTTTCAGGTAGTAAATGCATGATAGTTACTTAACCAATCCCTGGGTAGCCAACCAGTGAGTGTGGCATTAATGATTTTGGAGAAAGTTAACCAAGTACATCTATCACTTTGTCATGTGTAGTAAAAGAATGCATCAATCAGAGCATAAGAAGGAACTGTGTCTGGTTCTGTCTATGGGCACTACTGAAATCTGTTACAAAAATCAACAGAGCAGGTATGGTAAGCTGCATTTATGCTGATTAAATAAAACAAATGGCAAATAGAAGGTAGGAGGACTGGTAATATAGCTCCTAGAATAAAGCAGAGGTCAGTTTCCTGAGAGAAGAAACATCTTCATGAATTTGGCCATTCCTGGGAGGTTTTTTCAATATCAGTGTCTTATAAACATGATCTAAATGGTCAAACTATTAACTTTTTTCAAAGTGCTATTTAACTTGATACAAGGAGAAGCAAACTGATAATTCAGTCATGAGTGTTTTGCTCTGTTATTTAATTCCAGTCCATATGGACTTGATGTGGGAGATTCTAAGTGCACTTGCACCCTAGCACAAACACCTACTGTCTTTCTTTGCAGCAGAATCTCTCTTGTGCTTTTACCTTTTTATTTCTGGAATATATCTCAGTACATCCTGCCATCTAGAATTTCATTAGCAAAAGCAAATGAGAAGAAAAGGATTTAACAAGAAATGAGGAAAAAATAAGTATTTGCTAAGTGATTGATATGAATGTAAGAATTGAGGGAGCAAAGAGGTATAAGGGGGTCTAAGACTTCAGTCTTTAAGGCAGGGATGGAAATTATATAAGGAAAGAATATTATTTTTTAAATATAGCTGGAAGTTATTAGAAACTGATGATGAAAGAAGCAATAAATTACCTTTTTTCACAGAAGGATAAAACAATGATTCAGTTATGAGAAAATGAGAATTAGAGCCTACCTTCAAATCATTCGTCAGTATATACAACCCCCACCCCCCAAAGTGATTGACATGCTCTCATGCACACCTAATAAGGCACAAACTGATACAACATTTCTGGGAAGCAATTCAAGTAATATTTGTTAAGAGCCCCAAAGTGGCGAATGTCCTTTGAGTTAATAATTCCCATTCAAGAAATCTATTTGAAGTAAATATTCTGAAATTAAGGAAGAACATGTAAAACACAGTAACAGTGTTATTTATAATAATCAAAATATGGAGTCATAAGTTTTAAGTTTTCAACAACAGAGAAACTCTTTAATAAATATGGTGCATCTATCTGAATATTTTTTTGAGAATAATACATAGAAAATAATTCATGATAAAATGTTGGTTTAATAAAATAAAAACTGTACATAGTCCCCTGTATATTATTATTATTATTGGCACTTTATATATAAATGTACATATGCTTCTTTCTATTCATGACATAGAAACATCTCAGTTTTCATTTGTAAAGGAAACTGAAAAATAATTGCATTATTGACTGAAATAGAAATTACTGGGAAAAGCATAGCGTGATGCTGTAGGAAGAACTGTAGAATTTTAATGACCTGATTTCAACTTGTTCCACTACATGGCAGAAATATTTAGTGCTTATTGCAGTTTCCATGTGTCTAACCTCCCTTTGGCTTTAGGCTGGGTCTGTAGGAGTAGCTCTGGGTTCTTATCAGAGGACTATGAAATATGTTACTAACATGTCAAGAAGTGCTTATGTGCCTCTACCATCTCTCTTTGCCATGGTGTTCTTTGAGATTATGCATTCCAAGCAATATAATCATAAAATGGAGGAAGACAGTCCAATTTGAATTGTGACATGAGTAAGAAAATAGATTTTCTGTTTTAAGCCACTGAGGTTTCAGGGATTGTCTGTTCCTGGTATAACCTAACCTTTCCTGACTAACACACATTACTTAACAGCTCCTATGAACTTGAGATAGTTATTTCATCTTCCTAAGTCTGTATTTCTTTATTTGTAAATCTAGGCTCAAGGGTACTGAAACATATCTCATAAGGCTGCTTTAAGGATAAAAACTTTTAGTTACACAAGATGAATGAATCCAAGAGATCTGCACAACCCACTGCCTACAGCTAATACTGCATTATATATGTAAAATATGCTAAAAGGTTACATCTTATATGGGTGTTCTTATAACACACACACAATAATAAGAACACAGAAGGAAAGTTTTGGGATGATGGATACATTCACAGCATAGATTGTGGTGATGATTTCATGGGTGTATATTTATATCCAGACTCATCAAGTTGTATATATTAAATATGTACAGCTTTTTGTATGTCAGTTACACTTCAATAAAGTGGTTAAAAATTTTAGTGAAAAAATATATAGAAAATGATTGTGCAGTACTGTTGGTTGAGTTTGAATTTCTTTCAGACAAAATAATCAAATCTCATATTTTACTGTCTTCTTAAAATATTTTATTTTCCCATACACATAATCCTTCACAATGGAGAGTGTGGGGAAAATCCACCCAGAATTTCCACCTGGCTTCCACAGTGCTGTCCAGACAAGGGTCCACTTACATACAAATGGATGTTTACCACAGCAGAGCCTCTTGTGGATCTTGGGGCAAGGGATGGAGAGAAAACCGCCATTCTCTCCTACCCTCCATCGCTGGTAATTAGTCTGGTACCCACCAGTCACCAGGGACCCACCCATGGAGTTCCTGACAGAAGGGGCGGGCAGGGGAAGCAAGCATGCACTGTGGCTGCAGGGGACAGATGGAGCTGGCTTGCTGGTAAGGGGCTGGAAAGGAAGGAATTGGGAGCATGCCACAGGAAGCCAAGTGAGAGACTGAGCTGTGAGCAATAAAACCCTTTAACCCAACCTACCCTTCCACTTATCCTCCTTCAGTTTCATCAGATTCAAAAGGAACTTGCCCAGGGCAGGGAACCTCCTTACTCCCGGAGCTACAAGAGTAATCACTAGATGTTCAATAATTTATTAGAGAATTAATGAGAATATAGAAAAGGTATAAAACAGTGAAAGTCTCAGATTTGGGAGTGGACTAAAATAAGGAAAAGGGAGATAAAGAAGTAAGGATAGAATTGAAAGCAGTGTGACCTCTGAAAGCAGAGTTCAGTGAACCTCATAGTAACATAAAAAGCACAATTTCATGTTGTTTCAGGATCACTTAAAAATAATCATCAAATGCTTTAAATGAATTTAGAGATATGATTTGATGCTTGTCAGTTATTAAATGAATCAACTCACTAAAAAATAACAGAGTACTTTCTGTTTGTTTTCCAAAGGAGGAAAGAAGATAAGTTGTGTGCGGTGGCAGTGGGAATTAACAAAATAAGTTTAAAGAAAACAAGGAAAAAATGAAAAATTGTATGATTTCAAGAGAGGAAAATCACCACCACCACCATAGCCCCGGAACTCATTACTACTCTCTTGCAAGCTGGACCAAACTGTTTTAATAGTATGTTTTTCTCTGGGGGCATAAGCTCCATTAACAGAACCTATGATATAACTTTGAAACTATCTGTATTAGCTCAAGTAAATTATTTGCTTCCCCTAAACCACACTACATAAAGCAGCAAACCCCTAGTTGGTTAAGTAAGCACTAAAGGTTTGGAAATGTAATAAATGCATCTGTAAGATTTCCAGGATTCCAACAATAATCCCAAAGGGAAAATATACTGATCCAATCACTTCGGTACTGCATCACAAGGCACTGAATAGAAAAGTCAATAAAAGCATCCGAGCACAGAGAGGCAAGCTGTAGTCAATAGCAGATTTTAAAGGGAGCTGTCAGATAAAAAATCATTTAGATTGACCAAAATTTCCTCCCTAAGATTTGGTGTTTAGACTGCAGAGACTTCAGAGCATACATCCAATCTTATTTTAGTTCCTTTTTCCTTTATCCTCTCCTTAACCTTCTCTATTCCCTATAATAAGTTATTGATATATATCCATTTCAAGAAAAAGCTTGCCAGTCTGAGTTTTCATAGGCCAATTCATAACATTCCAAAAATGTATGTGTAGGAAAAATTAGTCATCACTAGTTCACACATTAACATCCAAACAAAGCCATTTAATTTGGAGGAAAAAAATAAAAATAACCAGAAATTGTTTTTGCTATGGACTTTATATTCTCATGTACAACTGTTACCTGAAAATTCTAGTGCTTCCCAATACCTATCCAAAAAAGAAGAGCTAGTTACACCTCATCTTGTATAGAAGGTAATACTATCTAAATCAGAGAGTTGAGCCCTTCGGTCAAGGTAAGATGGTGATAGTCCACAGCACTGGGAAACAGATGGAGGTTTATAGAGAGGATCTTCTGAGCTCCTATAAGCAAGTCCATTTACAACCGATGAAATAGGCATGATGTTGCCTCTGACAGCTCTGAAGCACAGCTCTTGAGACAGTTAATAGGAAAACTTAGAACCATGGATACTATCAAGAGATATGCAACCTTTTCTCTCAGTCATTCTCCTCTCTACACAGTATGCCATTTCTGTAGAGATTAGCTTTTCATGCCCCTGAAATCTCATGCTAGCTGAGCCCTTCAATGTGAAAAGCATATATTGAATTCAAGTAAAAACATGGTACTGTGTATTCCTTTAGATAACCCCACATTCATTCAAAAAAGACTTTTTGAAAGAATAGTATTGTGAATGTGAAAAAATGCAAAAATATTGATAGTACCCCCCCACCCAAGAGAGTTTCTGTCTTATGAGGTGACAAAACAAAAACACAAAGAACAGCTAAGAAAGCAGGATCAAATGAATCCATTTTGAAGGAACAACCAAAGAGGAATCCAAATGAGTTGGAGTCAAGATGCTAACAGAGGTTTCTTGGGGAAGGTGAATGATGAGCTTAGAAGAGAAAATAAATGTGTTTCCCTTGATAGAGCAATCATTTGCAATAGTGGTATTCTACTTACTGATTCTATAAATTGTGCGGTAGAGATAGTGAATTTTGTGTATCCCCGCAACTTCTTCTGAGTACAAAGAAAAATTACTGTGCCATACTATTTGAACAAACTCAATACCTCCAGTTCTCCTCACTACATGCTAAACATCAAAGCACAAACTAAATGTGGAGGTTACGAAGCATACATTTTCCAAAACATAAGACATGAGAATATCAGAAATATTTAATGGTGATAACTAGAAAGAAAATGTTGACTATTGTGAGGTGCATGGGAGGGAAAAGAGCTGAGAAAAAAATAAGGAAAAATAAGCACAATACATTCATAAAAACTGAGCCATAAATAATGAGACAACATATAACAGACGTTAAAGAAAAAAATACAAAAACAATATAGTTTGACTATTTTAAATAGTCTTTAAAGTCTCTGGAGGATTTAACAAGTAAGAAAACACTTCTTTTCTTTTGATTAAGGTATCATTGAGGTACAATCTTATGAAGGTTTTAAATGAGCAACACTGTGGTTTCAACACTCACCAGTATTATCAAGTCCCCCCAACACATACACTCCATTGCAATAACTATCCATCAGCATAGTAAGATGCAGTAGAGTCATTACTTGTCTCCTCCATGCTGTAACTGCCTCTCCATGACTGACCTATTTTGTGTGTGGTAATCATAGTGCCCCTTAATCCCCCCTTCTCCCTTCTAAACCCTGTCCCTTTGGTAACTGCTTGTCCCTTATTGGAGTTTGTGAGTCTGCTGCTGTTTTTTTCCTTCAGTTTTGCTTTGTTGTTATACTCCACAAATGAAAGAAATCATTTGGTACTTGTCTTTCTCCACCTAACTTATTTCCTTAAGCATAATACCCTCCAGCTCCATCAGTGTTGTTGCAAATGGTAGGATTTGTTTTCTTCTTATGGCTGAATAATATTCCATTGTGTATATGTACCACATCTTCTTTGTCCATTCAGCTACTGATGCACACTTAGGCTGCTTCCATATCTTGGCTATTGCAAATAGTGCTGTGATAAACATAGGGGTGCATATGTCTTTCTTAATCAGGGATCTTGTTTTCTTCAGATAAATTCTTAGGAGTGAAATTACTGGGTCAAATGGTATTTCTACTTTAAGTTTTTTGAACAACCTCCATATTGCTTCCACAATGGTTGAACTAATTTACATTCCCACCAACAGTTTAGGAGGGTTCCCCTTTCTCTGCATCTTCACCAGCATTTGTTGTTTCTTGTCTTTTGGGTGCTGGCCATCAAACTGGTATGAGGTGATATCTCACTGTGGTTTTAATTTGCATTTTCCTGATAATTAGTGATGAGGAGCATCTTTTCATGTGCCTGTTGGCCATCTGAATTTCTTCTTTGGAGAAGTGTCTGTTCAGATTCTCTGCCCATTTTTTAATTGGGTTATTTGATTTTTGGGTGTGAGGTATGTGAGCTTTTTATATATTTTGGATGTTAACCACTTACTGGATATATTGTTTCCGAATATATCCTCCCATATTGTAGGATGTTTTTTGTTCTGCTGATGGTGTCCTTTGCTGTACAGAACCTTTTAGTTTAATGTTGTACCATTTGTTCATTTTTTCTTTTGTTGCCTTTGCCTGAGGAGATGTGTTCGGGAAAAAGTTGCTCATGTTTATGTTCAAGACATTTTTGCCTATGTGTTCTAAAAGTTTTATGATTTCACCACTTAAATTCAGGTCTTTAATCTATTTTGAGTTTACTTTTGTGTATGGAGTTAGACAATATTCCAGTTTCATTCTCTTACATGTAGCTGTCCAGTTTTGTCAACACTAGTTATTGGAGAGGCTGTCATATCCCCTTTGTATATCCATGGTTCCTTTACAGTATGTAAATTGGCCATATATGTTTGGGTTTACATCTGGACTCTCTATTCTGTTCCATTGATGTATGAGTCTGTTATTGAACTAGTACCAAACTGTTTGATTCCTGTGGCTTTGTAGTAGAGCTTGAAGTTGGGGAGCATAATCCCCCAGCTTTATTCTTCCTTCTCAGGATTGCTTTGGCTTTTTGGGGTCTTTTGTGGTTCCATATTAATGTTAGAACTATTTGTTATAGTTTTTGAAGAATGTTGTTGGTATTTTGATAGGGATTTCATTGAATCTGTAGATTGCTTTAGGCAGGATGGCCATTTTGACAATATTAAATCTTCCTACCCATGAGCATGGGATGTGTTTCCATTTACTTGTGTTTTCTTTAATTTCTTTCCTGAATATCTTGTACTTTTCAGGGTGTAAGTCTTTCACCTCCTCAGTTAGGTTTATTCCTACATATTTTATTCTTTTTGATACAGTTGTAAATAGAGTTGTTTACCTGATTTCTCTTTCTGCTAGTTCATCATTAGTATACAGGAATGCCACAGATTTCTGTCTACCAATTTTGTATGCTGCAACTTTGCTGAATTCATTTATTAGTTCCAGTAGTTTGGGGGTGAATTCTTTAGGTTTTTTTATGTACAATATTATGGCATCTGCAAACAGTGACAGTTTAACTTTTTCCTTACCAGTCTGGATGCCTTTTATTTCTTTGTGTTGAATGATTGTCATGGCTAGGATCTCCAGTAATATGTTGAATAAAAGTAGAGAGTGGGCATCCTTATCTTCTTCCCGATTTTAAAGGAAAAGCTTTCAGCTTCTCACTGTTAACTATAGTGTTGGCTGTGGGTCTGCCATATATGGCTTTTATTATGTTGGCATATTTGCCCTCTATACCCATATTGTTGAGAGTTTTATCATAAATGGATGTTGAATTTTGTCAAATGCTTTTTCAGCATCTATGGAGATGATCATGTGTTTTTGTCCTTTTCTTGATGTGGTTTTTGATATTGATGGATATGCAAATGTACCATCCTTGCATCCCTGGAATGAATCCCACTTGATCGTGATACATGATCTTTTTGATGTATTTTTGAATTTGCTTTGCTAATATTTTGTTGAGTATTTTTGCTCTTTTTTCATCAGGGTTATTGGTCTGTAATTTTTTTCTGTGGTGTCTTTGCCTAGTTTGGTATTAGCAAGACGCAAGCCTCATAGAGTGAGTTTAGAAGTATTCCCTCCTCTTCTATTTTTTAGGAAACTTTAACGAGGATGGTATGGGTCTTCTCTAAATGTTTGATTAATTCAGCGGTGAAGCCATCTGGTCCAGGGATTTGTTCTTACATACTTTTTTGATTACAAAATAAATTTCACTGCTAGTAATTGGTATGTTCCAATTTTCTGTTTGTTCCTGGGTCAGTCTTGGAAGGCTATATTTTTCTAGAAAGCTGTCCATTTCTTCTAGGTTATCCAGTTTGTTAGCATATAATATTTCATAGTATTCTCTAATAATTTTTGTATTTCTGTCTTGTCTATAGTGATGGTTTCCTTTCTCATTTTTTAATTCTGTTTATATGTGTAGATTCTCTTTTTTTCTTGATAAGTCTTGCTACGGGTTTATCTATTTCATTTGTTTTCTTGAAGAACCGGCTCCTGGTTTCATTGATTCCTTCTATTGTCTTATTCTTCTCAATTTTATTTATTTCTTCCCTGATCTCTATTTTGTCCCTCCTTCTACTGACTTTGGGCTTATTTGTTCTTCTTTTTCTAATTTCATTAGTTGCGAGTGTAGACTGTTCATTTGGGATTGTTCATCTTTCTTGAGGTAAGCCTGCATCGTAGTATATTTTCCTCTTAGCACTGCCTTCACTGCATCCCAGAGGTTTGGGCTTGTTGTGTTGTTTTCATTTGTCTCCATATATTAATTGATCTCTGTTTTTATTTGGTCATTGATCCATTGATTATTTAGCAGCATGTTGTTAAGCCCTCCATGTGTTCGTGGCTTTTCTGTTTTCTTTGCATAATTTATTTCTAGTTTCATACCTTTGTGGTTTAAGATGCTGGTTGGTACAATTTCAATCCTTTTGTATTTACTGAGGCTCTTTTTGTGCCCTAGTATGTGATCTATCAGGAAAACATTCCATGTACACTTTAAGAATGTGTATCCTGCTGCTTTTGGGTGGAGTGTTCTGTAGATGTCTGTTAGGTCCATCTGTTCTAATTCATTGTTCAGTGCCTCTGTCTCCTTACTTATTTTCTGTGTGGTTGATCTGTCCTTTGGAGTGACTGGTGTGTTGAAGTCTCCTAAAATGAATGCATTGCACCTATTTCCCCCTTTAATTCTGTTAGTATTTGTTTCACATATGTAGGTGATCCTGTGTTGGGTGCATAGATATTTATAATAGTTATATCCTCTTGTTGGACTGACCCCTTTATCATTATGTAATGTCTTTCTTTATCTCATTACTTTCTTTGTTTTGAAGTCTATTTTGTTTGATACAAGTACTGCAACTCCTGCTTTGTTCTCCCTATTATTTGCATGAAATATCTTTTCCATCCCTTCACTTTTAGTCTGTGTACATATTTGGGTTTGAAGTGAGTCTCTTGTAGGCAGCATACAGATGGATCTTGATTTTTATCCATGCTGGAACTCTAAGTCTTTTGATTAGTGCATTCTGTCCATTTACATTTAGGGTGATTATCGATAGATATGTACATATTGCCATTGCAGGCTTTAGATCTGTTGTAACCAATGGTTCAAGGGCAGCTTCTTTACTATCTAACAGTCTAATTTAACTCACTTATTATGCTGTTTCAAACACAATTTAAAGGTTCTTTTGTTTTTTTTCTCCCTTCTTTTTCTTCTTCCTCCTACACTTACATTCTGTACTCTTTCTGTATCCCTTGACTGACTTTTGTGGTAGTTGATTTAATTTTGCATTTGCTTAGCAATTAATTGGTCTACTTCCTTTACTGTGGTTTTATTTTCTCTGATGACAGCTATTTAGCCTTAGGAACACGTCTACTTACAGCAGTCCCCTTAAATACATTATAGAGACAGTTTGTGGTGGTAAATTCCCTCAATTTTTGCTTATCTGGAAATTGTTTAATCCTTCTTCCAAATTTAAATGATATTCTTGCTGGGTAGAGTATTCTTGGTTAGAGGCACATCTGTTTCATTGCATTAAATATATCATGCCACTCCCTTCTGGCCTGTAAGGATTCTGCTGAGAAGTCTGATGATAGCATAATGGGCTTTCCTTTGTACATGATCATTTTTCTCTCTCTTGCTGCTTTTAATACTCTCTCCTTGTCCTTGATCTTTGCCATTTTAAGTTTTATATGTCTTGGTGTTGTCTTCCTAGGGTCCCTTGTGTTGGGATATTCCTGTACTTCTTTCCCCAGATTAAGGAAGTTTTCAGCAATTATTTCCTCCAAAAGACTTTCTATCCCCTTTTCTCTTCTTCTTCTTCTGGTACCGCATAAGGTGAATATTGTTCCATTTGAATTGATTGCACAGTTCTCTTATTATTCTTTCATTCCTATAGATCCTATTTTCTCTCTGTGCCTCAGAATCTTTGTTTTCCCTGTTCTCTAATTTCTATTTCATTTACCATCTCCTTTACCTCATCTAATCTGCTTTTAAATCCCTCCATTGTATGTTTCATTTCAGATACAGTATTTTTCAAAGTTTCTATATCTTTCTTGATGTCCTGCCTGGGATATTGAATATTTTTCTGTAGCTCTGTGGGCATGTTTATGATTTTTATTTTGAAATCTTTATCAAGGAGATTGGTGATTTCAGTTTCACTTAGCCATCTTTCTGGTGTTTGAATTTTTGTTTGTACAAAATTTTTTTTCCATTTCATTCTAATGATTCCTATGGAATGAAAAGTTTGTTTAGGTGGCACCTTTTGCTCCTGGAAGCTCTACTCTCTGGAGCTGCCAAGCATCTGGAGCAATGGTGGGGGGGGGGTCACAGGCAAGTGGTACCAACACCTGCCAGGAGGATAAAGCTCTTTCCTGCTTCCCTGCCAAAGTGCCTGCCTTCACTGCCAGGTTCAGTAGGCTGTACATGCAGGGAGGATCTTCTGTATTACACCCTTGTAGCTGCCATAGGTTGGGGTCACCCTTTGGCTGGCCTGACACAATGGCTGGGGCAGCAAATGTGTAGACCAGTGCAAAGAGGAAGGAGTGGCAGACTGAATCGTAGTGGGGGGCCTTGGGGCTGCATTTCCAGCCATGGGCATGGAGCATTTGAAGCTCCTGAGAGTTCCCAACCTGCTGGGCTGAGTGTGCTGGGACTTTTTTGTCCACTGCCCTTTCTCCTGAGCAGCAAGTTCTGTGTAATCTCTGTCCCTTTAGCAGCCCTCTTGCTGTTGGGAAGTCTTTCAAAGTGCCTGCCTTTCTTTTGTCCCAGAGTGGCTGGTTGTTTGTAACTGTTCTCCTCAAGCAGCTGGAATCTCAGTCTCTCCAAGTAGTCTGCCTGCCATAGTTTCCCAATCTCACTAATCTCCAGAGCACTATATGTGGGTTTGTGCTCCCTGAGCAGATCTCTAGGGGTGGGTTTTTAGAAGTTGTGGGGTCTAGAAGTTGTGGGCTTCTAGTCCCTCTGCTCTGTTTCTCTTCCTCCCACCTGTGAGCTTGGGTAGGGCTTGGATCTTTCCAGATCACAGCTTTGCTACTTTACCCTTTTCTATGAGGTTGTCTCTTTTCCCCAGGTGCAGACATTTTATTTTGATGGTTTTGAGTTGTTCTTCCAGGATTTGTTTTATTTACTGTATTTTCTTGTTATGTGGTTTTGGAGGGAGTTTTTTGCCTCACTTCTCATGTCACACCATATTTTTCCCCTCCCATCCAGAAAACACTTCTTAACATTAGGGTCTGTCAATCTACATCCAAAGACATCTAGGTATTCCATGGGAAAAGGTTACTGTGATCTGTTTGGTTTGAGAATGTGTGCTTCCTTAACTGTAGCACTTCTCAGAACTTTTAGCTAGTTAATAGACATTGTAGTAAATATCCAATGGTAGGGGTAGTAAAAAAAGTTCCCAAAGTTATCTGGCAGCAGAATTCTCCCCTGCCCCAAAGAAAACATTTAGAAACATTTTGAGCAACAGTAGTATTCTTTGGATCATAGTTTGGAAAATACACCACTTAACATATGAGCGGTCAAAGCCTATTAATACAGCAAATTTATGTGGGCTCTCTTAACTAGTAGAAGAGGGTCTTTCATTTGTTAAATGTCACTCCATAACTGAATTTTCTGTGTCGAGATAATTTGCTTTAAATGTGCTTTCTTTGTAAATGTAATGTAATTAACTTCTCATGAGCTCCTGTCCACTCCTCCAGGTTCCAGGTAACCTGGTATATTCAGTAGCACCACATCGAGCAGCTTTTGGATAAGTATTTGACTATACCCTGATGAGGTGACTGTAGTCATGATACTAAATTGACATACTGGCAGGGCAATGGGATGAACAGCACAGGCTGTTACAGAAGTTGAGAGCTAGAAGTCAACTAACAGATCTTCTACTCAAACTCTCATTTTACAAATGAATAAATTGAGTTCAGGTGGTAAAATGACTTTTGTAGGGCCTTACTGTCAATTGGTAGAAACTGTTTTTCCAGTCCAGTTTAGTCCATGTCTTGAGCAAGAGAAAATGAACTCTTTAGGAGGGTGGGTGATGGAAGAGGAGGAAAAAATGCTGCATCTGTTTTGAATTTATTTTTAAACTGGTCTTTAGTAAGCCTAAAGAGGAAAAATGAATGGATTGTGATTAATTTTTTTCTCACCTATTGCCCCCAAACTGCCCCAACATCTAACAAATCTTTTATTCCTAGTAGATCATCATTAAATATCTTCTAATTAAATGGCTGTGAATATCTGGACTTTCACAGATGCTACAAAATTAATGAAGTGGTTGTTTACCTTATAAAATGATTCTGTCCATAAGAGAAGGCTCACATCCTGAGTCCCTTTTGTAGTCACCTTGCCTATGTGTTGCTAAAGGCTGAAGCTACATGCTTAGAAATAATCCTTGTGGTTACAGCCAGGCCAGGGCAGCATTTCCTCTGGCAGGGACATTAAAACCTCTAGGCTGGACTTTCCACAAACTCCTATGACTGTGTATAAAAGTGACTTGCACCTGAGCCTGAAAAACAGAATGCAATTGATGAGAAACATTTTACTGATCCTAAGCAATTTCTGGACTGCAGAGACCTCTCTTTAAAAATAAGAGGGAACTAGATTTTCAGCATATACAATGAGTACAGGAGCTTGACAGACAGGTTTTGTTTTGCTTTGTTTTTTCAGCTGCTAAATTTAGTGCTATAAAACTGTCTTCAACATTTGAAAGCTGAAGATTGGATACATGTCATGTGAACATTGTTCAACACTTACAATTTTTGAGTTAAAACTGAAAATGCCTTTTTCCACTTGGATACATTTTTTAAAATGGATTTTCTGTACAAATGTTATAGAAATATTCATCCACATATTGAAATATCTGCCATAACTTCACATCAAGAAGATGAAAAGCCCAAGTAAATGACAAGACAATGAAAATGGAAATCTGGTTGTTAATTTGAATTCAGCATGTTTTGGGTGTAATATGATTGCATCAACTCTTGCAATGCCATAGTAATGAGAAAATTGGCCTCAACAAAATTGTAAACTCCTCATAAATCAGCAAACATTTATTGAACAACTTTAATGTGTATGTTCTGCATGTATCATTCTGCCGGAAACTGTGGTATAATATAAACATGGGATGTATTTCCTACACCTAAGAACACTTATAATATAGCACATATACATGTGATTATGCAGTATGAAGTGATATAAAAGTGATAAACATATTCATAAATAAGATGAAATAGAATTCCTGAAACACTTACATGATAATAAAAATTGTTATGGCAGAGATTCTTGAAAGAGGTTGAATCAGAGATGAGCCTGGGAAATTGAACAGAATTTCAACTGATAGACAGGAACTAGAGTTAGGAATATTCCAGTCAGAAAAGGAGAACAAAAATCATATTTACATAAAAATATCAATATAATACACTATAGACACAGAGTACATAAACCTACAAAGTATGAGTAAATAAAGAACAAAAATCACATCATTTCAACAAAGAAAAAAGCATTTGAAGAAATCTAAAACCCTTTCATGATAAAAATGCTCAACAAAAGAGGAATAAAGGGTATTTTCTCAGTCTGATAAGTGTTGCCCTATCTATTCAATATTGTGTGTGAGGTTCTAACCAGGGCAGTTAGGCAAAAAATTAAATAAGAGGCATCTAGATTGCAAAGGAGAAGTAAAACTACCTCATTCACAAATGACATGATCTTGTATATGGAAAATTCCAAGAAATCTTCCAAAAGAAACCAATGCCAATGGTTATTAGACCCAATAAACAAGTTTAGCATGGTTGCAAGATACAAGGTCAATATACAAATATCAATTATATTTCTGTACCCTGGCAATGAAAACAATTCCACTTACAATAGCATCAAAAAGAATAAAATACTTAGGAATAGATTTTTAAAAACAAGTGCAAGAGTTGTACATTGAAAATTGTAAAACATCTTTGAAAGAAATTTCAAAAGATATCAATAAATAGAAAAGATAACTTATGATCATGGGTATTATAGCCACAATATTAAACTGACTTGTAAAGTTGTTAATATTTCCCATTCAATCTGTAGATTCAATACAATCCCTATCAAAACCCTAGCCAGCTTTTTTTTTCTCTAGAAATTAACAAGCCCAAATTCTGAAATTCATAAGGAAAATCAAGGACTCATAAATAGCCAAAACAAATAACCTTGAAAAAGAAGAGCTAAATGAGTACATGCAAATTTCCTGATTTTAAAACTTATTATAAGGCATAATAGTCAGCACAGTGTATTACTGACAGAAATAGACACAGATTCATTCAACAGAACTGAAAGTCCAGAACAAACTCTAAAATCTATAATCAATTGATAATTTCTGAGGGAAAGGGCAGTCTCTTCAACAATTGGTTCTGGGTATCCACATGAGAAAAAGATTAAAAATAATAACTTTAAAAATGCAGTCGGACCTCTTTCTGAACTATGCACAAAAATTAACTCAAAGTTAATTTGAGTTAACTTAATTAATTATACATTAACTCAGAGTTAAATGTAAGAGCTAAAATAACCACAGTAGTAAACCTTTGTGACCTTGGGTTAGGCAATGATTTCTTAGGACAAGTAATAAAAGAGAAGATTGATATATCACACTTCATCAAAATTTAAAACATTTGTGTTTCAAAGGATACCATCAAAAGTGAAAAGACAACCCACAGACTGAGAAAAAATATTTTCAGATCATATATCTGGTAAGGGACTTTATATCTAGAATTTACAAAGAAGTCTTAAAACACAACAATAAAAGTATAAATAACCCAATTTAAAACCCAAAGGATTTGAATAGGTATTTCTTTAAAGAAGATATATGAATGTCTAATAAATACACTAAAAGATGCTGAACATTATTAGTCATCAGGAGAATGCAACTGAAGACCACAGTGTGATACCACTTCACATGTGCAAGAATGTTTACAATAAAAAGGACAAGCAATAAACAATACCAAGTACTAGCAAACATGTAGTGAAATTGGAATCCTCATACATTGCTAGTGGAAATGTAAGATGTTGCAGCACTTTGCAAAACAGTTTACCTGTTTCTTAAAATGTTCATTGTAAAATTACCCTACGACCCAGCAGTTCCCCTATGAGGTAGATATTCAAGAGAAATGAAAACCTATGTCCACCCTAAAACTTATGCATGAACATTCATAACAGTAATACTCATAACACCCAAAAAGTTATTGGGGATAAACCAAATGCTGATCAGCTGATGAATGGATAAACAGAATATACTAAATCTATACAATGGAATATAACTGGGCCATAAAAAAGAATCAAGTGCTGATACATGGCTCAACATGGATAAACCTCAAAAATCATTGTTAGTAATGAAGCTAGTCACAAAGATCACATATTGTATGATACTACCTATATGAAATGTCCAGAGTAGGCAAAGCCATAGAAAGAAAAAAAAGAATAGAAAAATCCATAGAGAGAAAACAAATTGGCCTGCAACTTGAATTAAGGCAGTGGAGGAGGGGATGCAGAGTGATTACTAAAAGATAGAAGGTTTCTTTTGGGACATGATAACATGTCCTAAAATTAGAACATAGTGATGGTTGCACAAGTCTGTAAATATACTTAAAACCATTTAATTATACCTATACTTTAAGTGGGTGAACTTTATGGTATGTAAATTACATCACAATAAAGAAAAGTAGAAGTTAAATTTAAATCTCATTTTCACCAGTTACTAGTGTGTGACCTAGAGCCACCTGATTCTGACTTACAATTTGTGTGATTAAACTGAGAGAGAAATACCTACACTACAAAACAATTGAGAACACTCAAATGAAGACATCAAATCTTTCTAAAAACAAAAAACGTAAAGATGGGAAAGCAGGGCACTTTCCTTTATGTAATACACTATGGCTGGAAGAGAGATGACACTAAAGACACAATTCTACAAGTCATTGACCCCCTAGTATGTGCCAGGCACTCTGCTAATGCCGAGCAAAAGCAAATGTCCCTGCTTTGTAGAGCTTACAACTTAAGAGATGATACAAACATTTTTTTTCAAGTAATGACAAAACATAAAATCTCATATTATCAATGTTTCTGAAGGGGTTCAGAACAAGTCTACCCCAAATACACCACTTTAGTATGTGGACAATTTTGAGCTGAAGGCAATCAAGACCCACCTAGTTCAAGAAAAACATTTACCCCTCCTGTAAACTACCTAAAATAATTTAAACAGGGAGTCTGCTGAAGAAAGAGCACTACCAAGAGAACATTTTTTTTTATCTGAATGACCTATTTGTATGGCAGGAGAAGCATCTAATTGCCAAACATCTGCTCTTCTTCTTCTCCTGCAAATCACCCTCCTCCCTTTGAAGCCCCAGACCCCTATCTCATTCTTTAGCTCACGATGGTAAGTGAGCCTTAGTTGCTAGGCTTGCCCTTGGTTGTATGGGGCCCCCATTTGTACATAATTAAATTTGTTTTTCTCCTGTTATTCTGTCCTATATGGACTATTAGACCAGCCAAAGAACCAAAAAGGGTAAGAGAAGGTGTTTTTTTCCTAACTACACTTTGAAGGAAAAAGACAGGGTCCTATGGAAGTATCTAAATGAGGTCCTGATTTAGTTTTGGGATTGTTACAGAGTCTGTGATTTGGAGTGGTATTAATAAAGACTGTCCTGAGAAAATGGGTTTGAGTTGAGATCTGAAGCATGAATAGGAGTTATCCAGGTAAAGGAGAGGAGGGAGAAAACCTTCCAGACAGAACAGCTTGTTCAAAGCCCTGAGATGGGAGAAAGCACAGAACAGTCAGGGACCTGAAGAAAGTTTGTATGTACGTGGGGAATGATGTATAAAGACATATAAAGGCTGGATAGAGGAAAATGATGCAGGAAAAGATATTGAAAAGGAATAGCCAGGGGAGAAAAAAATAGCCATGAGAATTTGGTGTCATAGAAATAAAAATGAGCTCATAATAGGAATGATTTCAATATTGTTCATTGCTGCTGGGAGTTCTATTATGAGGGAGCCTGAAAAACAGCCCATAAATTCAATAAAATGGAAATCATAGTGGATCCTACCAAGTTCTATTTCTATTATTTGTTGGGTCAGAAATCAGAATGGATGGATTTAAGAAATGAGAAATGGACTTAGTTTATACAGTTTATGACAGAGGAGCATCTTGGAGGTGGTATATTCTGCTCCCCTGAATGCTGCATTTCTTCAGCACAGCTCATCTGAGGCAGTGACACAGGCACAGCAGACTGATGTGCTTTGGTATATCATAAGATGGAAGTGTTGAAAATATTTAGCAATAAAGGAATTCAGATTTATAAAAGATGTAAAAATGATGAGCCCCAGATTCAAAATTCCAAGTTGAGCACTGAAGAGGAGAGGTGAACAATATGGAGAAAGAAGGTAGTTATCAATGGTCAGGATGATATACAAGTTCTCACGTACTGAACAGCAATACTGTGCAATGGCAGTTAGAGCATATAGGGCAACCACCTGCAGCCATAAAAAATTGTTACTGTATCTACACAGTCGTAAGATCTCAGCACTTCTCCATTTTTAAACCATGCTTTTTCCCTCCCTATTATCTTTGTCCTTTCTTCTGGCTTCTGAAGATCAGCTCGGTCATCCAGTTACAGGTGCTGCTCTTGGGAAGGTTTCTGAAGGGTAACACAGAAGAAAGAAACAGCATTACTTACCAGGGGCAGAGAGAAGCCTTATCCAAAGCAACCTGGAAGCAAATGGGCAAATGGGCTGATATAATTTCATTTGTGTCGTTGGGAAGAAAAAATTTTCTTTGACATTTCAAGGTTCTTTTGGCTGGTCTAAGGATTAAATTAACATTAGACAGAATAACAGAAGAAAATAAAATGTAATTACAGACATACAGGAACTGCATATGGCTCAGGACCACGGAAGATTCCAAAGGCACTCAGGCAAAGTAAGGTATGTATGTCATCCCGAACTTAAGAGAAGGGGGCAGGAGCTGGGGCTTCAAAAGGAAGGAAGGAAATTCACAGCAAGAATGGAAAGAGTATATGTTTGACAAACAAATGTTTGCTGGGCCATCCAGAAACAAAAGGCCACAGAGAGGACTTTGATCAAACAGATCTTGCAGGTTCCTCCCTGCCTACAGACCTAGTTCATAGTATACTGTATTTATCTATGGTGATCGCTTCCTTCCTGGATCAAGTCCGCTATTTAAATTTTTTTAGTCAGTGAAGTTGGGGAGGCAAAAATAAAAACTTCTTGATTCTTCTCTTTCTTAAAAACAATCAGCCTAAAATAATCCACATACCATTTTGGGATGGCAGATTTTGCTCCTCCACAGTGACTTTTTATTCCTTAGCTTGCAGTAAGTGCTGCAAATTAATAACAAGAGTCTCACAGGCCAAATGATAAGAGAATCAAGTCACCGTTCACTGAAGATTGCCAATAAAAAACAATAACAGTAGTTATGGAAACTACCATTTATTGAGAATCTTGTGTCTAATCATTCCCACAACTTCACATAATTCATCTAGTTTAATACAATACTCTAAAGAGTAGATGTTATCCTCTTTATTTTATGTTAAGGAAGCCAAAGGCCAAAAAAGTTAAATAATTTGTTCAGGTTACCTGACTACTGGCAAGCTAGGTTTTTTTTTTATTCCAGCTTTATTGAGGTATACTAATTCACAATTTTGTATATTAGGTATATATAAAATATTGCATATATTGAATGCATACATTTTCATGAGTTTGCATATAGCCTATGTCCATGATGCCATCACCACAATCAAGGTAGTAAACATATCCATCACGTCCTAAAGATTTCTTGTGTCCCCTTGCTTTTTCTTTTTGTAGTGAAAACAAAACATGAGATCTACCCTCTTAACAAGTTTTTAAGTGCACAACACCTTATTGTTTAAGATAAGTTCCATGTTATATAGCAGATTCAAGCTGAAATGAGCAGACATTCCAGGCTAAGTCTCACACCCAAAGAGATGTAGGAAGCCCTATGTAGCAGAGGCTATTAACCTCTTCACACTCATCTATGTCTGCCCGTTGGCTGCTTTCTGTGAACTCCAGTGATCCTGGCTACCTGTCAGAGAAAGTCACAAGTGCCAGGACATTAATGCCCCTGGAAGCTGCCCTCAAACAAGTACAGTTGGGGAACTGGTAGATCAATACCCAAGCTCCCTCACCCTTCTGTGAGATGGCTCTGAGGTGCATGTCCTATGATATCTCCCAGAAATACCCAATGGGATTGGGCCCAAGCTATCCATGGGGAAATCTTTCTCTTCAATGCATACTTTACTGCCTACCTTCTCTGTCTCATTTCCCTACTGTCCTATTGACGTGTTCTGGGGTCACCTCACAGAGGAAGTACTGTATGCCCTCAAATCCTTGTTTCAGGATCTGCTTGCAAGGGTGCCCCAAACTAAGACATCCTGTCTAATTCATGTCTCAGGGGCTCATCTCATTAAAGTTAGGAGCCATTCATCTGGGAAGCCATGGAGACTTAGAAAGACTCATTAATGAGAAATGACAGATCTTCACTTATTTCAAGGTCACTTTAGAGAATTTTCAATCCTTTGCTTTTTCAACCTTAAAAAATATTGAAATATAACACACATACAGAAACGAGCATACACATAAATGTATGGTTTGATAATTATTAAATGATTAGCAGTATCAAGAACTAGTCTATGGACTTCATCCCAGAAGCTCTTCCCAATTACAAATCACCATCTCTCACAGAGGTAACAATGATCCTTTTATGATAAGCAACTCCTATTTTTCTTTATAGTTTGACCACCTGTGTATGCAACCCCTGAGAATATAGCCTACTTGTGTCTATTTTTAAACTTTATATAGCCAGGAAAATACTTTGCTCCACAGTCACTCATAAACTGATGACAAAAGAGGCTTCACCACCTTGTAGCTGCATCACGTAGAGCATGTTGCCCTGAAGGATCCCATATGGGACCTTCTTTTTTTTGTTATTAAGGTATCACTGATATACACTCTTATGAAAGATTTACATGAAAAACATTGTGGTTAATACATTCACCATATTATCAAGTCTCCCCATACCCCATTGAAATCACTATCAGTGTAGTAAGATGCCACAGTCACTACTTGCCTTCTCTGTGCTACACTGTCTTCCCCATGACCCCTGACACACACCATGTGTACCAATCATAATACCCCTCAATCCCCTTCTCCCTCCCTCCCCATCCGCCCTCCCCAACCCCTCCCCTTTGGTAACCTCTAGTCCCTTCTTGGAGTTTGTGAGTCTGCTGCTGTTTTGTTACTTCAGTTTTGCTTCGTTGTTATACTCCACAAATGAGGGAAATCATTTGGTACTTGTCTTTCTCCACCTGGCTTATTTCACTGAGCATAATACCCTACAGGTCCATCCATGTTGTTGCAAATGGTAGGATTTGTTTCTTTATTATGGCTGAAAAGTATTTAATTGTGTATATGTACCACCTCTTCTTTATCCATTCATCTACTGATGGACACTTAGGTTGTTTCCATATTGTGGCTATTGTAAATAGTGCTGCGATAAACAAAGGGATACATATGTCTTTGTGAATCAGAGATTGTGCTTCCTTTGGGTAAATTCCTAGGAGTGGAATTCCAAGGTCAATGGTATTTCTATTTTTAGATTTTTGAGGAAACTCCTTATTGCTTTCCACAGTGGTTGAACTAGTTTACATTTCCACCAGCAGTGTAGGAGGGTTCCTCTTTCTCCACATCCTCACCAGTATTTGTTGTTCCTTGCCTTTTTGATGTTGGCCATCCTTACTGGTGTGAGGTGATATCTAATTGTGGTTTTAATTTGCAGTTTCCTGATAAGCAGTGATGGTGATGTGGAGCATCTTTTCATGTGCATGTTGATCATCTGAATTTCTTCTTTGGAAAGTGTCTGTTCATATCCTCTGCCCATTTTTAAATAAGGTCATTGGCTTTTTGGGTGTTGAGGTGTGTGAGTTCTTTATATATTTTGGATGCTAACCCCTTATCAGATATGTCATTTATGAATATATTCTCCCATATTTTAGGATGCCTTTTTGTTCTACTGATGGTGTCCTTTGCTGTAAAGAAGTTTTTAGTTTGATGCAGTCCTATTTGTTCATTTTTGCTTTTGTTTCCTTTGCCCAAGCAGATGTGTTGAGAAAAAAGTTGGTCATGTTTATATTCAAGATATTTTTGCATATGTTTTCTTCTAAGAGTTTTATGGTTTCATGACTTACATTCAGGTCTTTGATCTACTTTGAGTTTACTTTGTGTATGAGGTTAGACAATAATCCAGTTTCATTCTCTTGCATGTAGCTGTCCAGTTCTGCAAACACCAGTTGTTGAAGAGGCTGTTATTTCCTCATTGTATGCCCATGGCTCCTTTCATATGTCATGTCCTTATCGTATATTAATTGACCATATATGCTTGGGTTTATATCTGGGCTCTCTAGTCTTTTCCATTGGTCTATGGGTCTGTTCTTGTGCCAGTAGAAAATTGTCTTGATTACTGTGGCTTTGTAGTACAGCTTGAAGTCGGGGAGTGTAATCCCCCTACTTTATTCTTCCTTGTCAGGATGGCTTTGGCTATTCAGGGTCTTTTGTAGTTCCATATGAATTTTAGAACAATTTGCTCTAGTTTGTTGAAGAATGCTGTTGGTATTTTGATAGGGATTCCACTGAATCTGTAGATTTCTTTAGGCAGGATGGACATTTTGACAATATTAATTCTTCCCCTCCATGACCATGGGATGTATTTCCATTTATTGGTATCTAATTTCTCTCATGAGTGTCTTGTAGTTTTCAGAGTATCAATCTTTCACTTCCTTGGTTAAGTTTATTCCTAGGTATTTCATTCTTTTTGATGCAATTGTGAGTGGAATTGATTTCCTGGTTTCTCCTTCTGTTAGTTCATCATTAGTGTATAGGAATGCAACGGATTTCCGTGTACCATTTTTGTATCCTGCAACTTTGCTGTATTCGATATTAGCTCCAGTAATTTTGGAGTTGTTTCTTTAGGGTATTTTATGTACAATATCATGTCATCTGTAAATAGTGACAGTTTAACCTCTTCCTTGCCAATCTGGATGACTTTTATTTCTTTGGTTATCTGATTGCCATGGCTAGGACCCCCAGAACTATGTTGAATAAAAGTGGGGAGAGTGGGCATCCTTGTCTTGTTCCTGATCTTAAAGGAAAAGCTTTCAGCTTCTTGCTTTTAAGTATAATGTTGGCTGTGGGTTTCTCATACATACTTGCCCTCTTTACACATTTTCTTGAGAGTTTTTATCTCAACAATGGATGCTGAATTTTGTTAAATGTTTTTCAGCATCTATGAAGATAATCATGTGGTTTTTGTCCTTCTTTTTGTTGATATGGCAGATGATGTTGATGGATTTTCGAATGTTATACCATCCTTTCATCCCTGGAATAAATCCTACTTGATCATGATGGATGATTTTTTTACATATTTTTGAATTCAGTTCACTAATATTTTGTTTAGTATTTTTGCATTTATGTTAATCAGGGATATTTGTCTGTAATTTTCTTTTTTTGTGGTGTCTTTGCTGGTTTTGGTATTAGAGTGATGCTGGCTTCATAGAATGAGTTTGGGAGTATTCTCTTCTCCTTTTTGGAAAACTTTAAGGAGGATGGGTATTAGGTTTTCATTAAATGTCTGATAAAATTCAGCAGTGAAACCATCTGGTCCAGGGATTTTGTTCTTGGGTAATTTTTTAATTACCCCTTCCATTTTCATGCTGGTAAGTGATCTATTTAGATTTTCTTTTTCTTCCTGGTCAGCCTTAGAATGTGGTATTTTTCTAGAAAGTTGTCCATTTCTTCTACTTTATCCAGTTTTTTAGCATGTAATTTTTCATAGTATTCTCCAATAATTCTTTGTATTTCTGTGGTGGCCATAGTGATTTTTTGTTTATCATTTCTGATTCTGTTTATGTGTGTAGACTCTCTTTTTTTCTTGATAAGTCTTGCTAGGGGGTTATCTATTTTGTTTATTTTCTCTTTATTATGTCTAATCTTTATTATGTTTCTCCTTCTACTGACTTTGGGTCTCATTTGTTCTTCTTTTTCTAGTTTTGTTAATTGTGAGTTTAGACTGTTCATATTTGATTGTTCTTCTTTCTGGAACATACTTCCCTCTTAGCACAGCCTTCACTGCATCCCACAGATTTTGTGGTGTTGAATTATTGTTGTTATTTGTCTCCATATATTGCTTGATCTTTGTTTTTATTTGGTCATTGATCCATTGATTATTTAGGACCATGTTATTAAGCCTCAGTGTGTTTGTGGGCTTTTTCATTTTACAATTTATTTCTAGTTTCATGCCTTTGTGGTCTGAGAAGCTGGTTGGTACAATTTCAATATTTTTTAATTTACTGAGGATCTTTTTGTGGCCTAGTATATAATCTATTCTTGAAAATGTTCCATGTGCACTTGAGAAGAATATGTACTCTGTTGCTTTTGAATGGCATGTTCTGTAGATATCCATTAGGTACATCTGTTCTAATTCATTGTTCAGTGCCTCTGTCTCCTTACTTATTTTCTGTCTAGTTGATATGTCCTTTGGAGTGACTGGTGTGTTGAAGTCTCCTAGAATGAATGCATTGCATTCAGTTTCCCCCTTTAATTCTGTTAGTATTTGTTTCATATATGTAGGTGATGCTGTGTTGGGTGCATAGATATTTATAATAGTTATATCCTCTTGTTGAACTGACCCCTTTATCATTATGTAATGTCCTTCTTTATCTCATTACTTTCTTTGTTTTGAAGTCTATTTTGTTTGCTACAAGTACTGCAACTCCTGCTTTTTCCTCACTATTAGTTGCATGAAATATCTTTTTCCATCCATTCACTTTTATTCCGTGTATGTCTTTTGGTTTTAAGTTAGTCTCCTATAGGCAGCATATAGATGGGCCTTGTTTTTTTATCCATTCAGTGACTCTATGTCTTTTGATTGGTGTATTCAGACCATTTACATTTAGGGTGGTTATCGATAGTTATGTAATAATTGCCATTGAAGGCTTTAGATTCGTGGTTACCAAAGGTTCAAGGGTAATTCTCTATCTAACAGTCTAATTTAAATCACTTATTATGCTATAATAAACACAACCTGAAGGTTATTTTTTTTTCTTCCTTATTTCTTCCTTCTCCATTCTTTATATATTAGGTACCATATTCTGTATTCTTTGTATATCCCTAGATTGACTTTTGGGGGTAGTTGATTTGATTTTCATCTGCTTAGTAATTAATTGTTCTACTTTCTTTGCTGTGGTTTCATTTTCCCTGGTGACAGCTTTTTAGCCTTAGGAATACTTCCATCTATAGCAGTCCCTCCAAAATGCACTGTGGAGGTGGTTTGTAGGAAGTAAGTTCTCTCAGCTTTTGCTTATCTGAAAACTGTTTAATCCCTCCTTCAAATTTAAATGATAACCTTGCCAGGTAGTGTATTCTTGGTTTGAGGCCCTTCTGCTTCAGTGCATTAAATATATCATGCCACTCCCTTCTGGCCTGTAGGGTTTCTGTTGAGAAGTCTGATGGTAGCCTGATGGGTTTTCCTTTGTATGTCATCTTTTTTCTATCTCTAGCTGCTTTTAAATGTCTGTCCTTATCCTTGATCTTTGCCATTTTAATTATTGTATGTCTTGGTGTTGTCTTCCTTGGGTCCCTTGGTGTTGTCTTCCTTGGCAAATCTGTGTACTTCCAAGGCCTGAGAGAATATCTCCTTCCCCATATTAGGGAAGCTTTCAACAATAACCTCCTCAAAGATACTTTCTATCCCTTTTCCTCCCTCTTCTTCTTCTGGTACCCCTATAATGGGAATATTGTTCCGTTTGGATTGGTCACACAGTTCTCTCAATATTCTTTCATTCTTAGAGATCCTTTTTTCTCTCTGTGCCTCAGCTTCTTTGTATTCCTCTTCTCTAATTTCTATTCCATTTACCATCTCTTCTACTACATGTAATCTTCTTTTAAATCCCCCCATTGTATGTTTCATTTCAGATATGGAATTTCTTAATGATTGAATCTCCATCCTAAATTCCTCCCTGCATTCTTGAATATTTTTCTGTACCTCAATGAGCAAGTTTATGGTTTTATTTTGAACTCTCTTTCAGGATGACTGGTGAGTTCAGTTTCATTTGGCCCTTTTTCTGGTGTTTCTGAGATTTTGTTTGAACCAGATTCCTTTGACATGTCATATTTGTATGTGGTGGCCACTAGTGCCCAAAAGCTCTAGTCTCTTGAGCTGTTCAGCCCCTGGAATGATGTCGGGAGTTGCAGGGGAGTGGCACTGGTGCCTGTGGAGAGGAAAGAGTTGTTTCCTGCTTCCCGGCTGCAGTGCCTGTTTCCACTGTCAGAACCAGTGGGCCAGGCACACAGGTGTTAGCCTCTGCACTTTGCATCTGTAGCTGCCATAGGCAGGGTCTCCCTCTGGTGGCCTGATGCCAGGGCAGGGAATGCCAGTTTGCAAGCTGGTGCCAGCAGGCCAGGAGGAAGGCACAGCAGGCTGCGTATCACAGTGTGGGGCCTCAGAGCTGAGTAGCCAGCCAGAGGGATGGAGCACCTGAAGTTCCTGAAAGTTCCCAACCTGCTGGGCAGAGTCCACCTAGACAACCTTGTCCACCTATCCCTTCTCCCACGCAGCAAGCTCCATGCAAACCCCACCCCTTCAGCAGCCCTCTCACTGCTAAGAAGCCTTAGACTGCCTGCCTTTCCTTTGCCCCAGAGTGGCTGGATGTGGATTCTTGTCCTCCAAAAATGGCTGGAATCTTAGTCTCTCAAGCGTTCTGCCTGTCTTAGCTTCCGAGCCCCACTAATCTCCATAGCACCATGCAATGTAGGTTTGTGCTACCAAAGCAGATCTCCAGAGCTGAGTGTTCAGCAGTCCTGGGCTTCCACTCCCTCCCCTCTCCATTTCTCTTCCTACTGTGGTTGAGCTGGGGTGGGGAAAGGGCTTGGGTCCTGTCAGATCAAAGCTTTGGTACATTACCCTGTTTCCTGGGGTCTGCTCTGTTCTCCAGGTGTATGCAGTCTGGTGTAGTCTTCTTTCCCGTTGCTCTCTTAGGATTAGTTGTATTAACTATATTTTCATATTATATGTAGTTTTGGGACAAGTTCTCTGTCTCACCTCTCATGCCACCATCTTGAATCCTTCACTATTTTCATTCCTAGAGAACTTTTTTTCTCTCTGTTCCTCAGCTTCTTTGTATTCTTCTTTGGTAATTTCTATTTTATTTACCATCTCCTCTACTTCTTCTAATCTGTTTTTAAATCCCTCCATTGTATTTGTCATTTCGGACACCGTATTTTTCAGATTCTGTATTTTTCAAATAGCGAGGGGGCTGGTAAAGGGGCAAGAATTTTACAGAGCTTGCTCCTCAGGAGAAAGGACAAAATTGTCCTGGCACACTCATCCCAGCAGGTTGGGAACTTTCATGAGCACAGGGCTGCCCTCTGGCTGGACTGGCGCAATGGCGGGGGCAGCCAGTTTGTGAGCTGGTGCCAGCCAGGTGGCAGGCTGCATATTGCAGTGGGGGGCCTCGTAGCTGCGTTGCCAGTCAGGGGGATGGTGCCCTCTCATTCTTCAATTCCTCCCTGAGTTGTTGAATATTTTTCTTTAGCTCTGTGAGCATGTTTATGATTTTTATTTTGAAATCTCTTTCAGGAAGATTGATGAGTTCAGTTTCACTTGGCCCTCTTCCTCGTGTTTGTGGGTCTTTGGTTTGAACCAGGTTCCTTTGATGTTTCATATTTGTAGGTGGCACCCTCTAGTGCCCAGAAGCTGTACTTTCTTGAGTTGTTCAGCCCCTGGAGCAATGGCAGAGGTCACAGGGGAGCAGCGCTTGCTCCTGCCCGGAGGAAAGAGCTCTTTTCTGCTTCCCAGCTGCAGTGCTTGCCTCCACTGTCAGGTTCAGTGGGCTGAGCATGCAGAGAGGCCTCTATGTTATGCAGTTGTAGCTGCCCTAGGGGGCTGCCCTCTGGCTGGCCTGGTGCAATGGCAGGGGCAGCCAGTTTTTGAGCCGGTGTCAGCCAGGAGGAAGAAGTGGCAGGCTGCGTATCACACTGGGGGCCCTTGTAGCTGCATTGCCAGCCTGGGGGATGGTGTGCCTGAAGCTCCTCAAAGTTCCCAACCTGCTGGGCTGAGTGTGCCAGGACAATTTTGTCCACCTGTCCTTTCTCCTGAGCAGCAAGCTCTGTGCAATTCTTGCCCTTTTAGCAGCCCTCTCACTGTTAGGAAGTCTCTCAGAGTGCCTGCCTTTCTTTTGTCCCAGAGCTGCTGGTTGTGGGTACCTGTTCTCCACAAACAGCTGGAATCTCAGTCTCTCCAAGTATTCTGCCTGTCTTAGCTCTCCAACCCCACTAATCTCCAGAGCACCATGAAATGTAGGTTTGTGCTCCCAGAGCAGATCTCTAGGGCTGGCTGTTCAACAGTCCTAGGCATCCACCCAGTCCCTGCTCTGTTTCTCTTCCTCCTGCCAGTGAGCTGGGGTTCGGGAAGGGCTTGGGACAGTCCCACTGGATCATGGCTTTAGTACATTACCTGTTCCATGAGGTCTATTCTTTTCTCCAGGTGTATGCAGTCTGATGCAGTCTTCTTTCCTGTTGTCTTTCAGGATTATTTGTATTTGCTATATTTTAATATTATGTGTGGTTTGGGGAGGAGGTTTCTGTCTCACCTCTCATGCCACCATCTTTAAGCCAATCTCTCAGCAATCTAGTTTTTAAATGCAGTTTTATTAGACTCCAAAACCTGTCTTCTTTTTCCTGTGTCAAAGCTTTTAATCACACAAAAAACTGTAGAACTTAAACATCTTTATTCTTATATATGGGTGTATATCTGTGGGAATCTTTCTTTTACATAAACCTGAGAGATAAGAAAAATAATTATTTATTTTTTTTGTATGAAGGGACAGAGGCACAATGTAGTAGAAGAAATATTAATTGGTATTTTATTAATTAATCTCACAACACAAGAGAGAGTTGGATTTAAAACTTTTATCACTTATATTGAATGACTTTATTCTAGTATTGTATGAGCAAAATATCTGTGCAGTAATATGCCACTACAGATGTAAGGAAGAAAATTAAACTGAATACAAAGATTTGGCCAGAGGGGTGTAGTCCAGGAATACAGAATATTACTGCAAAACCCACTGAATAAATTTCACTTATAGGAAAATGAGTGTATGAATAGTCTTTACTCTAAATTTATAATTATGCTAAGCCATACATTTTCTTAAACCCTCTTCAGATTTGTTTAATTTTTAAAATGTGCTCTTCCAAGAATTGCTTCAGGGAGAAACAGCTAATAAAGGCATTAAAAAGAGATTCCTCATGACATTGCAATTTATATTGCATGTTTTACAAAGTCAGCTATAAAATTTTAAGATGCCACCCTAAAATCTGAAATCTGTAGGCCTCACACAAGCTACTGAGAGACTAAATACTGGTTTTCCAGGCAGAGACAGACAAGATCTTCCTTAGATGAGGTCACAACAATAAATGTCTTAGCCCTGACTCCCCAAAAGTAGATTTTAGGCATTATCAGTAGGAGTACATTGGATAATCGCTCTTATTTTGAAACTGCAGTTGGAAGTAATGATTTATAATATAATAAGAACAGCAAACACTTAGAGGGTTATAAAGCAACGTCTGCACCTTAAATTATACTCAGTAACAAAGTAGTGGGCAATGCAATCTGGTTTGCTATGCACTGCAATGCAATTATTCATGTAATCCTTATATGACACACTGAAGCAGAGAATATCAGATGAATAATTCCTCCAAGGAAGTATAAAGGAGGTGCAATGACACAACTGAGTGTGACACCAAGGAGGTACCCCACTTGGTGAAGCCCCTCAGACTTTTCTTTCACTATGGGCCCCAAGCCTTCCAAGCCAGAGTGTAGGAACTGAACGAGATAGTTAATGATGATTAAGAAAATGGATACGTGTGAAAGCAAAGGAAGAGCAGGTTAGGCAAGAGTAATAATAGCTTGGCTTAGATGTAAACCAGGGTCACAGGTCTTCAGTTTCCACTCAGAGCTACAGATAATGTCTTGATATATATCCTTGAGTTGTCTTACAGGAGCTGAGACCCCCCCCGCCAACAGATGGACGCCATTTTCACTGCAAGCACATGGACCTTACACTAGCTGTAGTCAGAAAATTGATGTTTAAGATTCCTGAAGTATCTCCTGGCAACCTAATGTTCAACAAATCAGATGTCCATGAGCTGATCATACATCCTGAGAACCTTACTCATAATTTTCCCTTTAAAAAGTCCTTGCTTATAAATCAATGGGGAGTTCAGAAATCTGTGCATTAGCTACCCCATCTCTTTACTCAGTGCCCTGTAGTAAACCTGCCTACTTTCTTTCACTGCATCTTAGTTTCAGAGTTTTGCTTGCTGCATGTCAGGTGAGCAGATCTGAGTTTGGCTTTGTTCAGTAACAGGTTCAATCAGCTTCAAAACTTAAAGTAATACAACTTAAAAAAAATTATTACTCAATATGGAATTGATCAAAAACTGGTGATTAATTAATCATTTTAGACTATAACAAACACAAATATTTTTTTAACCAATTCAAATGTTTTTGGACGAACATAGGATGTATATTATAAATGAACTCATTATAGAAAGTTTCTGTCCCCCATTTACCTGGTTATCTGTTCCTTACAAAGTATTCAATCCAAATAAAGCAAGTTACAATACAAACTCTTTCATGGAATATTTTTTCCAGTGATGGTCCTATCTGCAGACATTAGCCAAGAAATTTCATACAGTAGTTATATCTGGTTCCACTAATTTGGAATACAAAAACAATGTCACCTAATATTGACACCATAATAATCACAAATCTGGCCTTTCACCACAGTTTAGTAATAAACCTAGCTGTTCCGCTGCACTCCAATATGTTGTCTTTCCTAAGAATATAATCCTGTAACATTATGCTTATCAGTGCAAGTGGAAGTCAAGAATGCCATTTCATGATAGAAACTTTCAGGAACCAAGGATTAGAAAGCAACTTCCTTTACCTGATAAAGTTTTTTAAAAGAAAACTCACTTTTAACCCACATATTTAAAAACTGCACATGTTCCTTCTAAAACTGGGAAAAAAAGAAGGATATCCATTCTCAGCACTCCAATCCAACATTGTACTGGAAGTACTAGCTAGTGCACTAAGAGAAGAAAAATAAATAAACATATAAATTGGAAAGTATGAAATAACACCATTCTTATTCACAGATGTTATGATTGCCTATGTAAAAAAATCCGAATGAATCTTGAAAAAATATTCTAGAAAAAGTGAGTTTACCATGTTTGCAGGATACAATATGTAGAGAGAGATAGATATATCTGTCAATATATTAAGACAGATAGATAAATATGAATATATATAAATATATACACCATATATAACAAAAAATGTGCAAAATCTATTTGTTATAACTAAAAAACACTATAAAGCAAATTGGAGACTTAAATAAATGGAAAGACATCCTGTGTTCTCTATACTAGATGATACAATATAGTTAACACGTTAATTCTCCCAAATTGTTCTATTTAGACTCAATGTAATTCTAAGCAAAATGCCTGGGGCATTTTTTGTACATTTGGTTAATCTGATTCTCAAGTTTATATTGAAAAGCACTGGAAGTAAAACAACGATAGGTTCTGAAAATAATAAAATTTGAAAACTAATACTACCTGTTTTTAACATTTATTATAAAGCTATAGTAATCAAGATGGTGGTGCTAGAAAAAAAAGAGGGCACACAGATCACTGGAACAGAATCCAGAAATAGAAGGGCACAAATATGAGTGACTTCCCTCCCAAGTCGGATATCTCAGGAAGTAGTCAAGGTATCCTTACAGACCTTGCACCAGGTTGTCTTGGAATACATTGTATCTCAGTTTTGAATTTGACTGCTATAATGTACTTTTTAAATACTTTTCTCTTAAATCATAATATGACCTACTGTGGCATTAACACATTTATCTGTAATGCTCAAAAATCAACTTAAACGTAATGTTATGGTAATCTCTAGACCTTTTGTACTTGTACTTTATGTCTTTTTGTGCCAGAACAGTCCTTGTTTACACTTGTTGTCCAGTGTGTTTATGAGTAGAATGTCATTTCTATCTTAAAATGGCTCAGATTTTAAGAACTAATTACACTGTCACCCAATTTCTAATACCTTTTGTTGCTACTCCAGTAAAAAATGGGTTGTGAACAAGTCACTAGTCACAACTGTCACTTATGTTGGACAAATGACATTATCTAGAGTTCTAATGATGATTAAATATTATAATAGAAATGAAAGTGTAGAGTGCATAAGAGTGATGTCTAAATGTCTGGTTAGCCTGAATAATGTCATATACAATTAGCACCATAAAGGTCGGAAATAGGAAATATTTTAAGACAACTGCAAATACACTTAGAAACATTGTCTTCTAGTACAAATGGTTACACTTGATTGAGTTACCAATGTTTATGTTCAGTCTCAGGGCCAGCTGTCCTCCTCTCCAACAGGAACTAAAGAGCGGTAAGAACCAGAACATCTGGGTCCAAAATTAACTCACTGTGTCACTGTGGTTAAGTCTTAGCTTAGAGGTTCAATGTGCTGATCTCTAAAATAACATGATAAGCTAAGTGTTATTAATTGAAGTGTGGAAGTCTTCTTTCTGTTGCTTGGGAAATATGTCGAATTGCAGTACATGGGTGGGGTGGGGAGGTTGACACAAAGCCTGAGTCTGTTTCATCCATGCATCAACTGAGCTGACTTGTTCCAATACTTCTGGGGGAGAGAGGAAGCCCAATGAATGCATGTTGGCCCTCTCAGATCTAGCATCCCCAAGTGTTATCAACATTGGCTGGTTTAGTTCTCCAAGATTTAAACACCAAAAATATCAGAGAGGTCATATACACAAAAATTAATGCATTTAGAAAAACTGGAGTGGGCAGCAACATCCATATTCATTCCTAGGTTTAAAACAACAGAAATTTATTCTTTCACAGTTCTGAAGCCTTGAAGACTATGAAAGCAATGTGTCATCAGGGCCAAGTTGCCTCTGAAGGCTCTAGGTGAGAACACTCCCTTGCTTCTGGCAGCTTCTGGTGACCCTAGGTATAACTTGGTTTATATAGTTATTTCTGAACCTCAGGCTCAGAACTGGAAACTCATAGTTACATCATTATTGTGTCTAAATCTGAGTAATTTATATAAAGAGTGGTGTCTGGTACTTATGAAAATTCAATGTGTCTTTAATGAAAAGTGAGAAAAAAGTTTATTTTTCCTATTATGTTCTTGTATTCAAAAGAATAAAACAAGTAATAATTAGGAATAAAACATCTAGAATTCAACTTTCAACTTGCCAGTTTAACAAAGAGAAGCAAGGCAATATTCAAGATGAAATTTTAATGTGACATCAACTGATTCATGACGAACAGTACAAACAGTAAATGAGTAATTGCACGCTATGCTATATATATTGTTATGAAAACTCTATTACATTTCCTGAATAGTTTCATTCATAATGATGAACTAATTAGATTTTAGCATCTAATGATCAGAATTAAATGAGCTGCATTCAAAGGCCATAGATTTCTTGTTTCAATATCTATCTTTGATCTTCTAATAATGTTTTCTTCTACAAATAAGAAAGAATCTAAATATGTTGCCAGTCTGAAGGGAATGTCAAGCTTATTTTCTTTGTCACTTAGCAGTGGTAAGTTTTTGGGGGATAAACAATCTTCATGTGATATTATTTTCCATTCATTTTGTTCAGATTCTTGTATAACAAGGATCCTCTTTCTCAGAAAAGCAGATAGCATATCTTTTAATGTTACAGAAAAGCTAAGTTCTTAATGAGAAAAATAAATATTGCCTATTGAAAGCTTTGTGGAGTTTTAATTATTGAGAAATAAAAGCCAATCTCATGTAAATTAAGAATTGAATACTCAGATCAGTATTATCCATTGGTTACATAAAGGTAGATACATTTTTATATTTAATGAAAGGCTAGTACAATCTACTTTTGATACACTGGGATACTTATCCCATCTCTCCCTGATCCATGAGGCCAACATCCAAATCCACTGTCTTCAAAAACATTAGTCTGATTTAATGAGTAACAGATGTATACAAATAGTCTTTGTGCAAAATGCCAAGTTCTGCAATATGAGCAGAAAGCATGAATATCTCTGGGGCAGTGGACAGGTGCATCCACATCTCCTTAGACCCTCTTTAAAGACTGAAGCTCTCATTCCTCCAGCTGATGAAGTATGAGTCATCCACAGTTTTCAGCAGGTCCCACACTAGGACTTACCCCGGGCTTTGTCTCATGTCACACCCCTTCTTGGGCAATCTTTGTACAGTGACATGCCAACATGGAGGCATAACATCCCAGCTCCCTTGCCTTATCAATGACTCTGAAGGGACGTAACAGCTATGAGCACCCCATAAAATTGACTGAAGGCTTTGTTGTGATTACATCATCGTTCAACTTCTCTCTCTGAACAATCCTGCTTCCTTCCCACCCCTCTGACTCCCATAGATAAAACTGATTCTAAGAGCACATTCCCAATATATTTCTAGCATGCAAATCTGTCTTAAAGTCTGCTCCCTGGGGAAAGTGACCTACTATATCTACTCCAGAGAGGTCAAGGGAGACTTGTTAGATGTTGTAATTTGAGATTTATCTCTCGATATTAGGATGAGTTTGTCAAATGGAGAAAAAGAAAGAAAAGTGTATTAGATGAAAAAGGAACAATGTAAGAAAAAGCGGAGATATGGAAGACTATGCCTTATTCAGATAAGTTGTATAGTTTTGTTAGCATACTAGAGAGGCGGTGACTTGGATTAAAGATGGCACTGTGAGAGATGAGACCAGGCTTCCTCCTAAACCTGCATATAATATGAAAATATAATTAATACAACTAATCCTGAAAAAGCAACAGGAAAGAGGACTGTGCCAGACTGCATACACCTGGAGAAAAGAGCAGACCTCACAGAACAGGGTAACATACCAAAGCTGTGGCCTGACAGGGACCAAGCCCTTCCCCCAACCCAGCTCACCGCGGGAGGAATAGAAATGGAGCATGAAGGGAGTGGAGGCCTGGGACTGCTGAATACCTAACTCCAGAGATCTGCTCTGGGAACACAAACCTACATTTCATGGTGATTGCATGATACTCTCATGATTATGGGGTTGGAAAGCTGGGACAGGCAGAATTCCTGGAGAAACTGATTCCAGCTGCTTGTGGAAAGCAGGGATCCATATCCAGCTGCTCTGGGACAAAAGAAAGGCAGGCAGTCTGAGAGACTTCCTAACAAAGAAGCCCTTAGCAAAAGGGCTGCAAAGGGGCAAGGATGGCACAGAGCTTAATGCTTAGGAGAGAGGACAGGTAGACAAAACTGTCCGGGTGCACTCTACCCTGAAGGTTGGGAACGTTGCCATATAGACTCTCATATTTAAGGAGGAAAAAGAAATCTTCCTCCTTAGATGATTTTCACGTGTTCCAACTCCCTGGCTGGCTACACAGCTCCAAGGACCACCTCTGTGATATGCAGCCTACAGCGCCTATATTCTGCTCAGCCCCACCTGGCTCGCAAATCGGCAAACCATACCCTGGTGTTAGGCCAGCCAGAGGGAAGATCTCTCTACAGCAAATACAAACGCAAAGCATAGAGGCTTATACCTGTGTGCTTGGCCCACTGGTTTATGCAGTGGAGACAGGCATAGCAGCCAGGAAGCAGGAAACAGCTCTTTCCACCCCCAGGCACCAATACCACTCCCCTGTGACCCCAACATTGCTTCAGGGGCTGAGCAGCTCCACTGAGTAGAGTTTCTGAGCACTACAGGGTGCCATATACAAATATGAAATGCCAAAGGAACCTGGTCTAGAGTAAAATTATTAATACAACTCCTGAGAAAGATTTAAATGACATCCACCTCATGACTCTTCCTGAAAGGAAGTTCAAAATAAAAATCATTAACATGCTCATGGAGGTACGGAAAGATATTCAAGAACTCAGGAATGGATTACAGTCAGAGATCCAATCACTGAAGAGCACAATGGACGGTATTAAAAGCAGACTGGATACAGTGGAGGAGACAATAAATGAAATAGAAACTAGAGGAATACAAAGAAGCTGAGGCACAGAGAGAAAAAAGGATCTCTAAGAATGAAAGAATATTGAGAGAACTGTGTGACCAATCCAAACGGAACAATATTTGCATTATAGGGGTACCAGAAGAAGAAGAGAGAGAAAAAGGGATAGAAAGCGTCTTTGAGGAGTTAATTGATGAAAACCTCACAATCTGGGGAATGAGATAGTCTTTCAGGCCATGGAGATGCACAGATCTCCCAACACAAGGGACCCAAGGAAGACAACATCAAGACATAGAGTAATTAAAATGGCAAAGATAAAGGATAAGGACAGACTATTAAAAGCAACCAGAGAGAGAAATAAGATCACATACAAAGGACAGCTCATCACGCTATCATCAGACTTCTCAGCAGAAACCTTACAGGCCAGAAGGGAGTGACATGATGTATTTAATGCAATGAAGCAGAAGGGCCTTGAACCAAGATTACTTTATATGGCAAGATTATTATTTAAATTTGAAGGAGGGATTAAACAATTCCCAGATAAGCATAAGCTGGAGAATTTACCTCCCAGAAACCATCTCTACAGTGTATTTTGGAGGGACTGCTATAGATGGAAGTGTTCCTACAGTTTAATAGCTGTCACCAGAGGTAATAAAACCACAGTAAAGAAAGTAGAACAGCTAATTACTAAGGAAATGCAAAATGAAATTAACTATCCCCAAAGTCAATCAACGGATACACAAACAATACAGAATATGATACCTAATATATAAAGAATGTAGGAGGAGAAAAAAAAAGAACCCTTAGATTGTGTTTGTAATAGCATATTACATGAGTTAAGTTAGACTCTGAGATAGTAAGGAAGTTAACCTTGAACCTTAGGAAACCACAGATCTAAAGCCTGCAATAGCAATAAGTACATACCTATCGATAATCACCCTAAATGTAAACGGTCTGAATGCACCAATAAAAAAAACAGTCACTGAATGGATTAAAAAAACAACACCCATCTACATGCTGCCTACAAGAGACTCACTTTAAACCCAAAGACATACACAGAATAAAAGTAAAGGGATGGAAAAAGATATTTCCTGTAACTAACAGGGAGAAAAAAGCAGGAGTTCCAGTATTTGTATCAGACAAAATAGACTTAAAAACAAAGAAAGTCACAAGAGACAAAGAAGGACATTGCCTAATGATAAAAGGGTCAATCCAACAAGAAGATATAACCATTATAAATATCTATGTGTCCAACACAGGGGCACCTACATATGTGAAACAAATACTAACAGAATTAAAAGGAGAAATAGAATGCAATGCATTCATTTTAGGAGATTTCAACACTCCACTCACTCTGAAGGACAAATCAACCAGACAGAAAATACATAAGGAGACAGAGGCACTGAACAACACAATATAACAGATGGACCTAGGAGACGTCTACAGAACTCTACAACCAAAAGCACCACAATACACATTCTTCTCAACTGCACATGGAAGGTTTTCAAGGATATATCATATAATAGGCCACAAAAAGAGCCTTGGTAAATTCAAAAAGATTGAAATTGTACCAACCACTTTGTCAGACCACAAACATATGAAACTAGAAATAAATTATGCAAAGAAAATGAAAAATCCCACAAACACATCGAGGCTTCACAACATGCTCCTAATTAACCAATGGATCAATGACCAAATAAAAACAGAGATCAAGCAATATAAGAAGACAAATGGCAAAAATAATTCAATGCCACAAAATCTGTGGGATGCAGCGAAGGCTGTGCTAAGAGGAAAGTATATTGCAATACAGCCTACCTCAGGAAAGAAGAACAATCCCATATTTCAAAAGAAATGAAATTTGAAAAAGAAGAACAAATGAGGCCTAAAGACAGTAGAAGAAAGGACATCATAAACATTAGAGCAGAAATAAATAAAATCGAGTATAAAACAATAGACAGAATCAATGAAAGCAAGAGCTGGATCTTCGAGAAAATAAACAAAATAGATAAACCCCTAGCCAGACTTATCAAGAAAAAAAGAGTGTCTACTCACATAAACAGAATCAGAAATGAGAAAGAAAAAATCACTATGGATACCACAGAAATACAAAAAATTATTAGAGAACACTATGAAAAATTATATGCTAACAAAGTGGATAACCTAGAGAAATGGACAACTTTCTAGAAAAATACAACCTTCCAAGGCTGACCCAGTAAGAAACAGAAAATCTGAACAGACCAATTACCAGCAATGAAATTGAACCTACATAAAAACAAAACTCCTCAATCAGATGGTTTAACTGCTGAATTTTACCAGACATTTAGTGAAGACCCAATACCCATCCTCCTTAAAGTTTTCCAAGAGTAGAAGAAGATGGAATACTTTCAAACTCATTCTATGAGGCCAGCATCACTCTAATAGAAAAACCAGGTAAAGACACCACAAAAAAAGAAAATTACAGAGCAAAATCCTTGATGAACATAGCTGCAAAAATACTCAACAAAGTATCAGCAAACTGAATTCAAAAATACATCAAAAAGATCATCCATCATGATCAAGTACAACTTATTCCAGGGATGCAAGAATGGTACAACATTCGAAAATCCATCAACATCATCCACCACATCAACAAAAAGAAGGACAAAAACCACATGATCATCTCCATAGATGTTGAAAAAGCATTTGACAAAATTCAACATCCATTCCTGATTAAAACTCTCAACAAAATGGGTGTAGAGGGCAAGTACTTCAAAATAATAAAGGCCATATATGACAAACCCATAGCCAACATTATACTTAACAGCGAGAAGCTGAAAGCTTTTCCTTTAAGATCGGGAACAAGACAAGGATGCCCACTCTTCCCACTTCTATTCAACAAAGTACTGGAGGTCCTAGCCACAGCAATCAGACAACACAAAGAAATAAAAGGCATCCAGATTGGCAAGGAAGAAGTCAAACTGTACCTGTTTGCAGATAACATGGTATTGTACATAAAAAACCCTAAGGAATCCACTCCAAAACTAGTAGATCTAATATCTGAATTCAGCAAAGTTGTGGGATACAAAATTAATAAGCAGAAATCTGTGGCATTCCTATACACTAACAATGAACTTGCAGAGAGAGATATCATGAAAACAATTCCATTCACAATTGCATTAACAAGAATAAAATACTTAGGAATAAACCTAACCAAGGAAGTGAAAGGCCTATACTCTGAAAACTACAAGACACTCATGAGAGAAATTAAAGAATATACCAATAAATGGAAACATATCCCATGCTCACTGATAGGAAGAATTAATATTGTCAAAATGGCCATCCTGCCTAAAGCAATCTACACATTCAATGCAATTCCTGGCAAAACACCAACAGCTTTCTTCAATGAACTGGAACAAATAATTCTAAAATTCATATGGAACCACAAAAGACCCCGAATAGCCAAAGCATTCCTGAGAAGGAAGAATAAAGTTGGGAGGATTATGTTCCCCAACTTCAAACTCTACTATAAAGCCACAGTAATCAAGACAATTTGGTACTGGCACAAGAACAGACCCATAGACCAATGGAACAGACTAGAGAGCCCTGATATAAACCCAACCATATATGGTCAATTAATATATGATAAAGGAGCCATGGACATACAATGGGGAAATGACAGCCTCTTCAACAGCTGGTGTTGGCAAAACTGGACAGCTACATGCAAGAGAATGAAACTGGATTATTGTTTAACCCCATACACAAAAGTAAACTCAAAATGGATCAAAGCCCTGAATGTAAGTCATGAAACCATAAAACACTTAGAAGACAACATAGGTAAAAATCTCCTGAATATAAGCATGAGCGACTTCTTCCTGAACGCATCTCCTCAAGCAAGGGAAACAAAAGCAAAAATGAACTCATGGGACTACATCAAACTAAAAAGTTTCTGTATGGCAAAAGACACCATCAACAGAACAAAAAGGTATCCTACAGTATGGGAGAATATATTTGTAAATGACATA